>JZKD02S1504657.1:0-10649 GCA_000966675.3 Picea glauca
ACAGGTAATGACTATGATTTCTTAGCTAGGGTGTTCAACCTTGATAGGTAAGTCGGTTTGTAAGTAAACCTTATATATGGATGACTGTATGTTACCATATTCTCTATTCGAATTAGTGGGATGGTTACGTGTCCTAGATCTGTCAACTATTTTGATCTAATTTCAACAATAAGTAGAGTATTTTCTCTACATGTTGTTTGCAAGGATTCCCTGTATGTATGGTTGTGTATGAGGGATTATGTTACTGTTGTTCAATTTTTAACTAAAATTGGGCTAAACCATTGTGCATGTAAAAACGACTTTCACTCATGTTAATTTACAAAGTCAGGTCGATAATGATGTAGCTCTCTTAACTGTTTATCAATGGAAATTTTTATTTGCTTCTCAGTTTTTGGTTGCGAGTGGTTCTGGCCTTTACTTTCCTTGCTCGTATAATTTTCTTAGTTCCCTTATCATTTAAAGAGGGTTACAACACTACGAGATTGTTTCTATTTATTTTATGTCCTTTAGTAGTTAATAATCTATACTCTTAACCTTATTTTTACATTCAAGATTTTATTCATGGAAACAACATTATCGTTTAACATTTAGCATGTTGGTTGTACATCCATTTATATAGTTTCATTTTTGTATATATTCTAGAACATCTTCACGGAATTAGAATTATCATTTGCATCTAACATGTTGGTTATATTTATATTTATGTAGTTTTCCACTCAGTACATATTCTATAACTTCTTTATGGCATTAAAATTAACATTTGGATCTAGCATGTTGGTTGTATTTTCCATTTATATAGTTTTCTCTATGTTCGGCGATTTTGTTTATACTTTCTATATTGGTTATGGATATAATAATTTTCTCTAATATTTATCGTGACAATTGTATAATGGAATGATACATAGTGAAATCCTCTAATATTTAATTAGATTAAAAAAAATTATAACTTATCCATAAAATTCAAATTGCATGGAAACTAAATTCGTATAGAATATTCAAAAATTACACTTGAAATTGAATTTAATCAAAATATATTATGCACAAACTACTAAAGAAATAATAACTTAATCGAGAAGAGAATGGAAGAAAACATGTAACCGGGATTTATTTAGGTGAAAACAAAGTTAAGTGGATCGTTCCTCCCAACCTTATATCATAGCTCTCACATATGCCCACTCTCTCCCCCCTGAGCTAAATATTGATCCAAAACTAACCAAGTGACTTGTTGCAATGCATATGGTTATAAGCATTACATGAAGATCCCTGTGTCATGTAAATATTTCTAAGATTTCATATCTTATTTAGAATGGTGTCCCATTCTCTTTGTTATCTTTTATTTTTTAAGATTTTCCTATGTATTTGACACTTGTATGAGCCTCCTGCTCAATGACCACCTCTCAAATTGAGTTTTGTTCATTGACCACCTCTCAATCTTATTTTTACACATGTTCCTAAAAACCTAAGATCTTGTTTCACTTTTGTTGAGTTAATTCAACAGATATTCACCACTCTGTCCCCCTATTGATGTCACTTGGTGCTTCTCTTTGAATCAATGGATTTTTTTCTTTTAAGAGTCCACTTCACGTGTGCTTCCTCTTTTATTATTAATAAAATAATAAATAAAACAATAATTTTTGAGTTAGATCATTAGGATCAATAATGTGTTGATAACANTTGGGCTAAACCATTGTGCATGTAAAAACAACTTTCACTCATGCTAATTTACAAAGTCAGGTGGATAATGATGTAGCTATGTTAACTATTTATCAATGGAAATTTTTATTTGCTTATCAGTTTTTGGTTGCGAGTGGTTCTGGCCTTTACTTTCCTTGCTCGTATAATTTTCTTAGTTCCCGTCTCATTTAAAGAGGGTTACAAAACTACCAGATTGTTTCTATTTATTTTTATGTCCTTTAGCTGTTAATAATCTATACTCTTAACCTTATTTTTACATTCAAGATTTTATTCATGGAAACAACATTATCGTTTAACATTTAGCATGTTGGTTGTACATCCATTTATATAGTTTCATTTTTGTATATATTCTAGAACATCTTCACGGAATTAGCATTATCATTTGCATCTAACATGTTGGTTATATTTATATTTATGTAGGTTTCCACTCAGTACATATTGTAGAACTTCTCTATGGCATTAAAATTATCATTTGGATCTAGCATGTTGGTTGTATATTCTATTTATATAGTTTCCTCTATGTTCGACAATTTTCTTTATACTTTCTGTATTGGTTATGGATATAATCATTTTCTCTAATATTTATGGTGACAATTGTACAATGTAATGATACATAGTAAAATCCTCTAATATTTAATTAGATTAAAAAAAATTATAACTTATCCATAAAATTCAAATTGCATGGAAAGTAAATTCGTACAGAATATTCAAAAATTACATTTAAAATTGAATTTAATCAAAATATATTATGCACAAACTACTAAAGAAATAATAACTTAATCGAGAAGAGAATGGAAGAAAACANTTTTACATTCAAGATTTTATTCATGGAAACAACATTATCGTTTAACATTTAGCATGTTGGTTGTACATCCATTTATATAGTTTCGTTTTTGTATATATTCTAGAACATCTTCACAGAATTATCATTATCATTTGCATCTAACATGTTGGTTATATTTATATTTATGTACTTTTCCACTCAGTACATATTCTAGAACTTCTTTATGGCATTAAAATTATCATTTGGATCTAGCATGTTGGTTGTATATTCCATTTGTACAGTTTCCTCTATGTTCGGCGATTTTGTTTATACTTTCTGTATTGGTTATGGATATAATCATTTTCTCTAATATTTATCGTGACAATTGTATAATGGAATGATACACACTAAAATCCTCTAATATTTAATTAGATTAAAAAAATTTATAACTTATCCATAAAATTCAAATTGCATGGAAACTAAATTCGTACAGAATATTCAAAAATTACATTTAAAATTGAATTTAATCAAAATATATTATGCACAAACTACTAAAGAAATAATAACTTAATCGAGAAGAGAATGGAACAAAACATGTAACCGACATTTATTTATGTGAAAACAAAGTTAAGTGGACCGTTCCTCCCAACCTTATATCATAGCTCTCACATATTCCCACTCTATCCCCCCCGAGATAAATATTGATCCAAAACTAACCAAGTGACTTGTTGCAATGCATATGGTTATAAGAATTACATGAAGATCCCTCTGTCATGTAAATATTTCTAAGATTTTATATCTTATTTAGAATGGTGTCCCATTCTCTTTGTTATCTTTTATTTTTTAAGATTTTCCTATGTATTTGACACTTGTATGAGCCTCCTGCTCAATGACCACCTCTCAAATTGAATTTTGTTCATTGACCACCTCTCAATCTTATTTTTACACATGTTCCTAAAAACCTAAGATCTTGTTTCACTTTTCTTTAGTTAACTCAACATATATTCACCACTTTGTCCCCCTATTGATGTCACTTGGTGCTTCTCTTTGAATCAATGGATTTTTTCTTTTAAGAGTTGACTTCACGTGTGCTTCCTCTTTTATTATTAATAAAATAATAAATAAAACAATAATTTTTGAGTTAGATCATTAGGATCAATAATGTGTTGATAACAAAAGAATAAAAATAATAATAAGTTTTGAATTTGAAATTTCGGGGTATCACACACACTCTAGGTGCTAAGAAATTCAAATGGAAGGAAACTCCTTCTTCCTCAGCACAAGTTAATTGTCTAGAAATCAGAACACAATACTACTCCACTCACACATGTGGATGGTTCTCAGTGAGAGGTTGGTATTCAATTAACGATTGATGATTAGAGTGGTTGGCACATACATGTTAGGAGATCTTCATATTGGCACATATGCAATTGGGCCACCAGAGAGGGTGCCCACCTTCCTTCGCCAACCAACATGAGGACATGTAGCAGTTTGTTGGCAACTTCTATTGCAAACTTCCCTCGCTAGTCTAGTTCAATAGGGAGTTTCTTAAATAAATAATTAGCATGTCAATTACATNACATGTTGGTTATATTTATATTTATGTAGTTTTCCACTCAGTACATATTCTAGAACTTCTTTATGGCATTAAAATTATCATTTGGATCTAGCATGTTGGTTGTATATTCCATTTATATAGTTTCCTCTATGTTCGGCGATTTTGTTTATACTTTCTGTATTGGTTATGGATATAATCATTTTCTCTAATATTTATTGTGACAATTGTATAATGGAATGATACACAGCAAAATCCTCTAATATTTAATTATATTAAAAAAAATTATAACTTATCCATAAAATTCAAATTGCATGGAAACTAAATTTGTACAGAATATTCAAAAATTACATTTAAAATTGAATTTAATCAAAATATATTATGCACAAACTACTAACGAAATAATAACTTAATCGAGAAGAGAATGGAAGAAAACATGTAACCGAGATTTATTTAGGTGAAAACAAAGTTAAGTGGACTGTTCCTCCCAACCTTATATCATAGCTCTCACATATGCCCACTCTGTCACCCCCGAGCTAAATATCAATCCAAAACTAACCAAGTGAGTTGTTGCAATGCATATGGTTATAAGCATTACATGAAGATCCCTGTGTCATGTAAATATTTTTAAGATTTCATATCTTACTTAGAATGGTGTCCCATTCTCTTTGTTATCTTTTATTTTTTAGGATTTTCCTATGTATTTGACACTTGTATGAGCCTCCTGTTCAATGACCACCTCTCAAATTGAGTTTTTTTCATTGACCACCTCTCAACCTTATTTTTACACATGTTCCTAAAAACCTAAGATCTTGTTTCACTTTTGTTGAGTTAACTCAATAGATATTCACCATTTTGTCCCCCTATTGATGTCACTTGGTGCTTCTCTTTGAATCAATGGATTTGTTCTTTTAAGAGTCCACTTCACGTGTGCTTCCTCTTTTATTATTAATAAAATAATAAATAAAACAATAATTTTTGAGTTAGATCATTAGGATCAATAATGTGTTGATAACAAAAGAATAAAAATAATAATAAGTTTTGAATTTGAAATTTCAGGGTATCACACACACTCTAGGTGCGAAGAAATTCAAATGGAAGGAAATTCCTTCTTCCTCAGCACAAGTTAATAGTCTAGAAATCAGAACACAATACTACTCCGCTCACACATGTGGATGGTTCTCAGTGAGAGGTTGGTATTCAATTAACGATTGATGATTAGAGTGGTTGGCACATACATGTTAGGAGATCTTCGTATTGGCACATATGTGATTGGGCCACCAGAGAGGGCGCCCACCTTCCTTCGCCAACCAACATGAGGACATGTAGCAGTTTGTTGGCAACTTCTATTGCAAACTTCCCATGCTAGTCTAGTTCAATAGGGAGTTTCTTAAATAAATAATTAGCATGTCAATTACATCTGTTAGTTATTTAATAAACCACATTTCTCAGTGTCGTGGAATATGGTTCTCCATAATNTGTGTTGATAACAAAAGAATAAAAATTATAATAAGTTTTGAATTTGAAATTTTGAGGTATCACACACACTCTAGGCGCTAAGAAATTCAAATGGAAGGAAACTCCTTCTTCCTCAACACAAGTTAATAGTCTAGAAATTAGAACACAATACTACTCCGCTCACACATGTGGATGGTTCTCAGTGAGAGGTTGGTATTGAATTAACAATTGATGATTCGAGTGGTTGGCACATACATGTTAGGAGATCTTCGTATTGGCACATATGTGATTGGGCCACCAGAGAGGGCACCCACCTTCCTTTGCCAACCAACATGAGGACATGTAGCAGTTTTTTGGCAACTTCTATTGCAAACTTCCCTCACTAGTCTAGTTCAATAGGTAGTTTCTTAAATAGATAATTAGCATGTCAATTACATCTATTAGTTATTTAATAAAGCACATTTCTCAGTGTCGTGGAATATGGTTCTCCATAATTTCTATTAGAATGTTAGTTATGTCAATCAATAACATTGTAAATAGTGATTGCCAATCCCACTTTGTAGAGCACTCCAGAAATAAAGCAACAAGTCACTTTTTGTTGTCAAATACAGAGTCACGCAATCTAATAAAGGGTGCCTTCTTTTGTTGGATAAAGTTGATGGTATTTTATTGTTACTCCCAACATCTTTTATATGGATCTATACATCTTTTCTTCTCTATAGCAATGGTTTTTTTTGTAAATAAAGAGAGAGAACCTTGTATTATATCATCATGAGTGTACATCTGCATATCGTTTGGAAGCCATNTGTGTTGATAACAAAAGAATAAAAATTATAATAAGTTTTGAATTTGAAATTTTGAGGTATCACACACACTCTAGGCGCTAAGAAATTCAAATGGAAGGAAACTCCTTCTTCCTCAGCACAAGTTAATAGTCTAGAAATTAGAACACAATACTACTCCGCTCACACATGTGGATGGTTCTCAGTGAGAGGTTGGTATTGAATTAACGATTGATGATTAGAGTGGTTGGCACATACATGTTAGGAGATCTTCGTATTGGCACATATGTGATTGGGCCACCAAAGAGGGCACCCACCTTCCTTTTCCAACCAACATGAGGACATGTAGAAGTTTTTTGGCAACTTCTATTGCAAACTTCCCTCACTAGTCTAGTTCAATAGGGAGTTTCTTAAATAGATAATTAGCATGTCAATTACATCTATTAGTTATTTAATAAACCACATTTCTCAGTGTCGTGGAATATGGTTCTCCATAATTTCTATTAGAATGTTGGTTATGTCATTCAATAACATTGTAAATAGTGATTGCCAATCCCACTTTGTAGAGCACTCCATAAATAAAGCAACAAGTCACTTTTTGTTGTCAAAAACAGAGTCACACAATCTAATAAAGGGTGCCTTCTTTTGTTGGATAAAGTTGATGGTATTTTATTGTTACTCCCAACATCTTCTATATGGATCTATACATTTTTTCTTCTCTGTAGCAATGGTTTCTTTTGTAAATAAAGAGAGAGAACCTTGTATTATATCATCATGAGTGTACATCTGCATATTGTTTGGAAGCCAGCTATCCTACCACATAAGGGAAACCATAACAGCTAGCTCCAAACAGTCCTATGACTATGATGGCAGAGGTTCGGTTTACAAAAAATGGAGCGAAAGATCAGAATTTTGATAGGAGATTCATTCCCCTTAACTAGCCTAGGGAAGACTTCTTTCATAGCTACCATTTCTATGATGGATGCAAAACTGTAAAAAAGAGTAAAAATAAAATCACTATTCATTCTAAAAATGAGAATTGACATGAACCAGAGACAGGGGTGGGCCTCATCAAGCCTTTGGGGATCCTGGACATCCATGGATGGTGTAGGCCGAGACAAAATTATGCATGCAGGTGGGGCATTTAGCTGGAGAAGGAGCATCTAAGAGTCCTTTGAACAAAATATCTAATCGTTGATGGATGGTGCTTTGTTCGTGCAATTTCTTGTCCTACTACTGTCGGATGTCAAAGAGAAGCTCCAAGTGTTATGCTATGAGATGAAACATGTGGTGTGAGCCATCATCAACACCATCATTTCCTTTTTCAACACCGACCTTGTCTGTTTATTAAGCACCATAATTGCCATCGTTAGCCTCGTCATTGCCTTCTTCAGCGCTGACCTTTTCTGTGTCTTTCCCATCTCCTGTTAGTTGCCAACTTGGGGGGATTTCCTCCTCTACAATGCATCCCCCTTCCCACAAGTTTTGATGAAAGTCATTGGAGGTGGAGGGGCTGAGAGTTGTGAGGGACCCTTGCAATTGTACCAGGCTCTCGATGAGTTCTCCACAGATGTTGAGTGGCATGATACCAAATATCAGCATTGGCGGAACAACTATTGAGAAGGTGTTCCATGGTCTCTTCATTTTTATTTCATAGATGGAAGATCGATGGGACAATAAAGCCTCATTTTCTAATATTATCCCAGGTTAGGATCTTGTTTTGTAAGAGGAGGCAAAGGAAAGTGGATGTTTTTGGCCAAAATTTTGCCTTCCAGACCGTGATCANGAATATGGTTCTCCATAATTTCTATTAGAATGTTAGTTATGTCATTCAATAACATTGTAAATAGTGATTGCCAATCCCACTTTGTAGAGCACTCCAGAAATAAAGCAACAAGTCACTTTTTGTTGTCAAATACAGAGTCACACAATCTAATAAAGGGTGCCTTCTTTTGTTGGATAAAGTTGATGGTATTTTATTGTTACTCCCAACATCTTCTATATGGATCTATACATCTTTTCTTCTCTGTAGCAACAATTTTTTTTGTAAATAAAGAGAGAGAACCTTGTATTATATCATCATGAGTGTACATCTGCATATCGTTTGGAAGCCATCTATTCTGCCACATAAGGGAAACCATAACAAATAGCTCCAAACGGTCCTATGACTATGATGGCATAGGTTCAGTTTACAAAAAATGGAGCGAAAGATCAGAATTTTGATAGGAGATTCATTCCCCTTAACTAGCCTAGGGAAGACTTCTTTCATAGCTGCCATTTCTATGATGGATGCAAAACTGTAAAAAAGAGTAAAAATAAAATCACTATTCATTCTAAATATGAGAATTGACATGAACCAGAGATAGGGGTGGGCCTCATCAAGCCTTTGGGGATCCTGGACATCCATGGATGGTGTAGGCCGAGACAAAATTCTGCATGCAGGTGGGGCATTTAGCTGGAGAAGGAGCATCTAAGAGTGCTTTGAACAAAATATCTAATCGTTGATGGATGGTGCTTTGTTCGTGCAATTTCTCGTCCTACTACTGTCGGATGTCAAAGAGAAGCTCCAAGTGTTATGCTATGAGATGAAACATGTGGTGTGAGCCATCATCAACACCATCATTTCCTTTTTCAACACCGATCTTGTCTATTTATTAAGCACCATAATTTCCATCATTAGCCTCGTCATTGCCTTCTTCAGCGTTGACCTTTTCTGTGTCTTTCCCATCTCCTGTTAGTTGCCAACTTGGGGGGATTTCCTCCTCTACAATGCATCCCGCTTCCCACAAGTTTTGCTGAAAGTCATTGGAGGTGGAGGGGCTGAGAGTCGTGAGGGACCTTTGCAATTGTACCAGGCTCTCGATGAGTTCTCCACAGATGTTGAGTGGCATGATACCAAATATTAGCATTGGCGGAACAACTATTGAGAAGGTGTTCCATGGTCTCTTCATTTTTATTTCATAGATGGAAGATCTAGGGGACAATAAAGCCTCATTTTCTAATATTATCCCAGGTTAGGATCTTGTTTTGTAAGAGGAGGCAAAGGAAAGTGGATGTTTTTGGCCAAAATTTTGCCTTCCAGACCGTGATCAATATGGGATCGTTTGGTATGGATTGAAAACCCTCCTGTAGAGCGTATCCTTATTTGAGAGTAAAGTTGTCGTTGGGTAGCTCCCCCATTTGATTATGTTTGGGGCATTGCTAATTCAAATTATTTAAGGAGAGAGCACCGGAGTCTAGTTCTGCAAGTTGCAGTTTTCTGTTATCTAAAGGTTATGAGGCATGGACTTCTAGTTTCTCCAGGAATGATTGTTTGGATTGTTTATCCACATGTTAGCTACTTTAGCTTTGGTAAGGTTTTGTATGTGGTTTTCATAGTGTTGTAGAGTTTCATCTGATTGAATGGGTGACAACTATTGCCAAGCATCAGTCCAGAACCTTGAATTTTGACCATTGTTGATTTCCCAGAAGGCATGTTGCTAGATTAGTGGTCTGTTTCTCCAGGCAACATTACAAATGTTGGTGCCTTGAGTTTTATCTTGGATTCTGATTGAGTGTGATTGTTGGATGTCTGGTGTATATTTTTGTTTCCAAAGTTGGTCCCATATTTCTATAGGATTTTTGATCCATCTCCACCAAATCTTTGCTCCCACAGTGTTATTGAGCTTGCAAGGGTCTCTGAGGCCAAGACCCCCTAGGGCTTCGGGTTTGCAGACTTTTTCCCAGCTGACTAGAGCCCATTTGTTGCCTAGGTTGTGGCCATGCTAAAGTAAGTTTCTCTAAAGATTTCATATTTTCTTTATGAATGATTGGGGGGTAGCAAGTGCAGAAAAAAGATAGGGAGGAATGGCTTGGAGAACTAATTTGAGGAGAGTGATTATGGCTGGAAGATTGAGAGAGCGAAAGGTCCAGCTGTTGAGACAATTTGAGATGGAGAGTAGGAGAGAGTCCCATGAAAGGTTTCGGGCTTCTGAGTTGGACAACGGGAGGCCTAGGTAGTGAGTTGGTAGGTAGTAGACCGGTGTGGAGAGTAGCTGAGAAACCTATTGTAGGACGTCTTTGGGGGTATTGAAGAAGAAAAGATGTGATTTTCCAAGGTTGAAGGAGGTGCCAGTAGCTTCACTGAAGTCTGAGAGGATGGAATTGAGATTTCTGGATTCTTTCACCATGGGGGTGTTCATGAGAACGGTGTCATCTACAAATTGACTGTGGGAGGTTGTGGGTTGGTGCCCATGAAGGGTGAGGCCTTGCAGAGAGCCATTTTCTACAGAGGTTTTTATTTAATGTCCCAAGCCCTTTTCCATTATTACAAAGAGAAAGGGAGAGAGAGGGTCCCCTTGCCTTATTCCCCTAGAGGGGGAGAAGGGTTGGGAGGGGGATCTGTTGACAAGGATTG
>JZKD02S1504668.1:0-10649 GCA_000966675.3 Picea glauca
ATTGATTCCAAAGTCTTGTTAGCTTTGTTTGCATGTTGATGGTGTTGATGGTGCTGTAAACTTTTAGTTCTTAATTATATACAATTAAATAGTAAATTTTGACTTCTTAAACTATTATGAGCGTGACTCTAATCATAATCCTTTAATCCTAACTCTAAATTTTGTGATGTACAAAATATCCATTAAAAAGAATTCTAAAAGCACTTGATTTTCATTAAAAATAAAGTTGATACTTTTTTAAAGGGTTTAAATAATGAAATGAATCTCTTATCAAAATAAGAACAATATTGAAGACCTATACCATAATTTTAAGACAACCCTTTCTAATCCCATTAACAAGTTCGTTATCAAGGTATTGTGTAAATAGTATAAGTTTGCTATAAAAGTCATTAGAAATGATTCTAATAAGTCCTTAAAATCCAACAAGATAAATAGATACAAATCCCTAATTAAAAGAAAAAAAAAAGCATTATCTAAATAGAAAGCAAGAAAAGATTTTGCACCTATATAAGCTAGATGTTAAGAAATTCTTGAGGAAAATTTTAACTCGTAAAACTAAAGAAAAAAATGATTAGCTTGAGGGACTAGAATTCCTACCTTAAAAATCCTTACGAAACCCCTAATTCATGGACAACATTTAAACTCTTCCTACAAAGGAATAAGTTTTTTCAATAGAAAACATAGAGTTTGGTGTTAAGCGAAATCTAAGGACATCAAAGGATACCAAGATGAAATATTAAAAATTGAAGGGTCTATCCTCACCCTCACATCCACACTCTCTTCAATTTATCAGTCAAGTTGGGCTTCCAATTTCCCTAAACCATGGACTCAAGGCCTCATTTTACCTATTTTTAAAAGTGGGGATAAAAACAATCCTTGTAATTATAGGACTATTATGATTAACCCTCTTTTAGCCAAGGTATATGGAATTATTATGGTGATCCAGGTGGATATCGGTGGCCACCCACCTTTTCCTGGTGAAAAACAGTTTTCTGCCAATTTTGGTAATTTACTATTTTTAGCTGTTATTCGGGTCTTGAACTTCCAGAGCTTTTTTGAGGCCCTGAACGATGTTTTTTGGGGAAATGGGGAGCAACATGGAACGAAGTTCAATGTTTCTCACACAAAAGTTGTAGTCCTCAGATAGATCTTTCTAATGGTGTATCGAGCGCCCCAAACGAAGATCATATGCAAAAGTTATGCCCCTGGGAAGTTGACGTATCAACTACCCCCCATAGGGGCCCACAAACCTTTTGGATTTTCATCTTCCGGAGTTAGGGTTTTGTATTTTACTTATGTTAAAAAGGCCCTTAGAGCCTCATTGTAATAATCATCTTCTTGCGAATGCGAGTAGCTGTCACATCTCTTCTCATAGATACGTTGCCACCATTCTAGCGAGTCTTTCACTCTGTACTTTTACAGTCTCTGTACATTTATTTCATTAATAGAAATCGTGTATTACTGTATCTCTTTGTTTATGGTTGCATCTCTAATCCATTTTTGTTATACTATTGAATATCCGTGATATCTCTATGCATTTCTTTATTATATCTCTGCTCTCATTTCATGTCGAAAATAATTTGGATCAGTGATATCAGAGCAGGCTGCTCTTGATCATTTTCAGTGCATGTCCCCGATGAGGTCTGAGTATAGCAAGTTGGGTCTCGATCTTGTATCTCTTGAGGACAATCGCTCTCGCACACCCAATAAACCCTCAATGGCAGAAGAAAAGAAAAACGACGGAGCAGACGATTCTATCAAATTGTTTTTTGAGCAAGCTCTCATGCGATAGAGGGACGAAATGATGGAGAATTTTTCCCACATCCTTCAATGCCTACCGATAGCAACATGCACATATTCATCAAGTGGCCACTTTGGAGGCACCTCTCCTTTCAAGGTACAAGTTAATTTTGATATTCCAGTATTTGAAGGACAAATAGATGCAGAAGCCCTAGACAAATGGTTAAATCTGCTAGAAGGTTATNATTGATTCCAAAGTCTTGTTAGCTTTGTTTGCATGTTGATGGTGTTGATGGTGCTGTAAACTTTTAGTTCTTAATTATATACAATTAAATAGTAAATTTTGACTTCTTAAACTATTATGAGCGTGACTCTAATCATAATCCTTTAATCCTAACTCTAAATTTTGTGATGTACAAAATATCCATTAAAAAGAATTCTAAAAGCACTTGATTTTCATTAAAAATAAAGTTGATACTTTTTTAAAGGGTTTAAATAATGAAATGAATCTCTTATCAAAATAAGAACAATATTGAAGACCTATACCATAATTTTAAGACAACCCTTTCTAATCCCATTAACAAGTTCGTTATCAAGGTATTGTGTAAATAGTATAAGTTTGCTATAAAAGTCATTAGAAATGATTCTAATAAGTCCTTAAAATCCAACAAGATAAATAGATACAAATCCCTAATTAAAAGAAAAAAAAAAGCATTATCTAAATAGAAAGCAAGAAAAGATTTTGCACCTATATAAGCTAGATGTTAAGAAATTCTTGAGGAAAATTTTAACTCGTAAAACTAAAGAAAAAAATGATTAGCTTGAGGGACTAGAATTCCTACCTTAAAAATCCTTACGAAACCCCTAATTCATGGACAACATTTAAACTCTTCCTACAAAGGAATAAGTTTTTTCAATAGAAAACATAGAGTTTGGTGTTAAGCGAAATCTAAGGACATCAAAGGATACCAAGATGAAATATTAAAAATTGAAGGGTCTATCCTCACCCTCACATCCACACTCTCTTCAATTTATCAGTCAAGTTGGGCTTCCAATTTCCCTAAACCATGGACTCAAGGCCTCATTTTACCTATTTTTAAAAGTGGGGATAAAAACAATCCTTGTAATTATAGGACTATTATGATTAACCCTCTTTTAGCCAAGGTATATGGAATTATTATGGTGATCCAGGTGGATATCGGTGGCCACCCACCTTTTCCTGGTGAAAAACAGTTTTCTGCCAATTTTGGTAATTTACTATTTTTAGCTGTTATTTCGGTCTTGAACTTCCAGAGCCATTTTGAGGCCCTGAACGATGTTTTTTGGGGAAACGGGGAGCAACATGGAACGAAGTTAAATGTTTCTCACACAAAAGTTGTAGTCCTCAGATAGATCTTTCTAATGGTGTATCGAGCGCCCCAAACGGAGATCATATGCAAAAGTTATGCCCCTGGGAAGTTGACGTATCAACTACCCCCCATAGGGGCCCACAAACCTTTTGGATTTTCATATTCCGGAGTTAGGGTTTTGTATTTTACTTATGTTAAAAAGGCCCTTAGAGCCTCATTGTAATAATCATCTTCTTGCGAATGCGAGTAGCTGTCACATCTCTTCTCATAGATACGCTACCACCATTCTAGCGAGTCTTTCACTCTGTACTTTTACAGTCTCTGTACATTTATTTCATTAATAGAAATCGTGTATTACTGTATCTCTTTGTTTATGGTTACATCTCTAATACATTTATGTTATACTATTGAATATCCGTGATATCTCTATGCATTTCTTTATTATATCTCTGCTCTCATTTCATGTCGAAAATAATTTGGATCAGTGATATCAGAGCAGGCTGCTCTTGATCGTTTTCAGTGCATGTCCCCGATGAGGTCTGAGTATAGCAAGTTGGGTCTCGATCTTGTATCTCTTGAGGACAATCTCTCTCGCACACCCAAGAAACCCTCAATGGCAGAAGAAAAGAAAAACAACGGAGCAGACGATTCTATCAAATTATTTTTTGAGCAAGCTCTCATGCAATAGAGGGACAAAATGATGGATAATTTTTCCCACATCCTTCAATGCCTACCGATAGCAACATGCACATATTCATCAAGCGACCACTTTGGAGGCACCTCTCCTTTCAAGGTACAAGTTAATTTTGATATTCCAGTATTTGAAGGACAAATAGATGCAGAAGCCCTAGACAAATGGTTAAATCTGCTAGAAGGTTATNTGTACATTTATTTCATTAATAGAAATCGTGTATTATTGTATCTCTGTGTTTATGGTTGCATCTCTGATACATTAGATATCCGCGATATCTTTGTGCATTTATTTATTATATCTCCGCTCTCATTTCATGCCGAAAATAATCCAGATCGTATGGAAAATAAGATCAGCGTATGGCTATAAAGTCATGGAAAAGGAACTAAAGGCCAAGATAGAGTTAGGAGCTCGTGTTGTTGTCACTAGCATAACAACTCTTTTGATTGAAGGTGCATGAGGTTGCTTTCGTTATTTTGGATTTTTCAGTGCAAGCTAATCAACATTATTTCTTTCAAAACACTTCAACAAAAATCACAAATTTTGGACAAGAAAAACAATTAGTCTTTAAAAGAAAAAGAAGAGTTTCCCATCAATTTCTATTCACTCTCAACTATGGATGACATTTTTACACTCACAATCATTACAAAAGAGTGTCACAATAGAAAAATCAATCTCCTAAGTTGGTTCATTGAGTTTATAAAATATTTTGACACAGTGTCGATGACTAACCTTTGGAATAGGTTAGAAAAGATAAAATTTCCTTTCACGTTGAGTGTTGTTTTAGTAAGGTTGTATGAGAACGTTACTTCCATTTTTATGAATACCAAGGGTTGGTTGGAAAAAAATAATTGTAATATAGGATTTAAACAAGGTTGACTCTTATCCCCTACCCTTTTTAGCACATACATTGACAAGTTAGAGGATTGCTTGGAAAAAGAAGGTTGTGTCAACCCAACTCTTGTTGGTATGGTCATTATCCTTATTTTTTACACTGATAATATTGTTCTTATGGAAAGGAGTTCTTATGATATTGACAATAAATTAAAAATCCTCAAAGATTTTTTCGCTAACACATGTATGATTATTAACAATGACAAAACAAAGGTTATGGTAATTAAATCCAAAAAGATCAATTATGCTAATTTCATGTATGAAAAAAATAGCTTAGAGGAAGTGATTTCATACAAATATCTCGGTATTGATCTTCATCAAAAACTTAACTAGAATTGTATAATTGAGAAAAGGATAAATATAGGGTGGAAATATTATTATGAACTTGAAAACAACTGCAAATAATCAAACCTTTGGCTATGGGTTAAGAAAAAACTCCTCTTTGAGACTCTTTTCACTCATGTTATCTTATATGGTTATGAAGTTTGGGGCTGCAGTATCTCTAGAGAATGATGGAGAAAGATAGATAAAATCCAAAAAAAAATTGTGACTTATAATCTCAAAATTAAAGGAAATACAACATATCCCATCCTTCTCACATAAATAAGTATTTTCCCCTTTGAGAGCACGGTTGTGACTAGCTACCTAATGTATAAGAACAAGGTAAACAACATGGAAGACAAGAGACTTCTTTTGATTTATCCAAACTCTAGTCAAAACCACCCACGACTCAACAAGGGTTGGCATAAAGATGCCAAGTCTTGGCTAAATCATTTGAGGATAAAGGAAGAGGTCACTCTGCAAAATAATGATAATATTAAAAATATTATTACGTCCAAATTTAAGGAGAAATTATGTTGCGATAAAGAATTAGAGGACAAAATAAAATCAAGATACTATAAGGAGGTGCTCAACCCTAATCTAGAATATTAGAAGTATCTCTCTCTTTTGACTAGTGTAAAGTAGAAAATCTAAATTGCTAAACTAAACAAAAACTCTCACTAGCTCAAAAGTGAAACATGCATTGGACAATTTCCAAAACATTGTAGGTTGAAACAATTTGTCATATTTGTGACACTAAGAGGGTTGAAGATATACTTTCTTTTAGAATGTCCTACATACACCGATATTAGATCACAATTTCAAAACATTTGTTACAATACTAACCTTCCTAACCTTTTAACTTATCAAAACTATGGTGATCTAGAAATGTTTCTCTGAAATATTTTTGAGCACATAAATAATTTTTTAAGCAAAACCAAATAATTCCTTACCTTTCTTAAGGTTTCATAGACCAAATTTTGTCTCAGTGGACATTAACCACCACCATCATTATTGCCATTATTAATGTGGATTAATTACAAGAAACAATTAATGGTCACTAGGGTTGTTTTATTTTTGGAAAATACTCATACAATAAGATTCTAATTAGTTTGATAATGAATTCTTTTCCAATACCATTAATAATCATTATTAAATCTATTCGTAATTAAAAAAATAGTTGATGTTTTTATAGATGTTGAAATATCGTATAATCGCAAATATGTCTAGATAAAAATAATAAATAAATGTATTCCTCATGTTTTATATACATTCTACAACATTAGGTGATAGAAAATATATTTCGGTTAACAGGGAAGTAATAGGTTGTCAATAGGTTGGAAATTTTTAATATAGTAATTCATTAATATAGTAATTAGTGTTGACTTGGTTATTCCGTAGAAAAATATTTTAATATGTTTCATCATATCGTTTGACATTGTCTGCAAAGTAATTAGATTTCACTGCCAAGTTCTACTACTTGGTTATTCCCCATAAAAATATTTGAATTTATTTCATAATAGCTTCTGAAATTGTCTGCAAAGTAATTAAATTTCATTGCTAAGTTCTACTACTTGTTTATTCACTCCAAAGTTCTACAAGAGCTTAGGTAAAATCTTGCACACCCAAACAACAATTAACAAAATCTTTGAATCCATATAAATAAATTAATGACAACAATCACATTTTACCATTCTATGTGGTTGTTCGCTCCGGAAAGCCAAGTAGATTGGGTCTTTTAAATTTGCATTTCGTGGGCCCACTTCTTAATGAATGGAATCTTCAATAAACAACTAGATCCATCGTTGCATTTTATTTTCCTTTTCAAATCATTATTCCATTTTTCTACACAAATGAGTTGACTTTTGCCACTTACAAATAAAAATAAAGGAAGTATTATATGGCCTATTTGATGCACATTCTACAGTGGTAACTCTTCCCACCATAGCCTACACATAAAGGTTGTTAAACATGGGTAATATCCTCAATTTTTATCTAATAAGCCAGCTCAAATAAGTTATCATAGAAATTATTTCCTATCGCAGCAAATATGCCACCCATGGACAAAAACTTCAAACTAGGAATCCTTTTTGAGCATCTTGAAAAGAGGAATGGTCATCTCATTGTTTTCCCTTTCAAGGTTGTCAAAAAGATCGATGGAGATTTTATTCAATGATTTGAAGTCACTCACAATATCAAGAATCCTATCAACTGAGAATCTGTGTAACTCTTCGTTGAAAATATTTCAACCAAACTACTTGCACACTCAATTTTGAGATTGCATATGGTGTCAGAAAGAACGTGAAAGAACACCCCATTCACACTCAAAAAAATTGTCATCTCTATATTTAGAGTTATAATATTGGGACATTTTATGGTAAAAACCTCCATGTCATCACCATCACCATTTATAACTAAATGGTAATGTTGGGGGATGAGATGACAGGATTCAACAGACCAACAGAAGGGCTTATGATAAGTCTTTGCAAAAGAGGACAACAAGAAATGAAGATGGGTAAAGAGTGATCTGTGAATTCGACATTATATATGGAGAAATAAATGAGATGGTTGAGTCAGAGGAAATTGTTTGGAATATTGGTGAGAATGTAGTCAGAGAGTTTGAGTGCAGTGAGATGAGCACATGTGAAAAGGGTAGAAGGAGAGATTTCTCTTAGTGGGAACTGATGGAGAACAATGCATTCAACATTCTTGGATGTTGCAGACTGCACCCATCTAGATACTTTTTCAATGGTGAACCATCAAGTAGGTTCCATTCTTAGGCATAATGGCTTAGGGATGGCACCTAAAGGACCTTATTTCATTCCCCAGCTAGCCCATCAATTGGATTGGGATACACTCTTTCTCATCTTGAAAATGACATGATCCCTCCAGCAACCCCACCCATTTCATATGGATGCAAGGTGCCTCCTAACGTTGGGGTCTACTTTCACTTTCTTACCGCAAGAAGGCTTATCGATTTGCTTCATTTTGGTAGATAATCCTACACTATTTGACTTTCCTTTAACCCAAACATTAGGGTTTGGTTTTTCTTCATGTCCTCTATTTAAATGACTGGTTCAGATAGTTGGGATGAGTGCAGGTGAAAAGGGTAGCAGGAGGAGGGATTTCTTTGAGAAGGAACTGATGGATAATGATGAGTTGGACATTTTTGGATGATGCATACTGCACCCATTTGGATACCTGAACCGAAAAAGTTGTTCATCAATGGAAATATGACACAAAAACATAGCATGAACATGCACATTTATCCATTCATTATAAAGTGATGAGATGGAAAGATGAACTGGACTGGGAAGGGTGGGATGAAGAAGTACCAAGTCGGTATTTTTCTAGCATCTTTACCAACATATGGACCCATATAAGTAAAGAGTGTAGATGAAGTATCCATTTGTTTGGTTCCATATCCAAGTGTAGTTTGAAAAATCCAGTAATAGAGGTTCAAGAAGCTAGAGTAGAAAGCACAATCAGGCTAGTGCAGTGATGGACATTGGATCAATGACGCTCTAGGTATAGTTTATTTTTATTTTCTTTGAAAAGTTAAACAACATTTGTTAGGTAGCTTCACTATAACGAATAAAAATTACCAATGGGTCACTACCTTTTTTTAGTCTAACAACAATTGTTCTAGCCTCAGCAAGGGTGTGCTCCTCCCAACGTCATAAGATTGGGTTCCAACATTGTGGGGCCTAAGGGTAAGAATACATTGCAATCATTGTGGACTCGGAGGTAGTGAGATGGTATTTCATTTGAACCAATGAAATGTCATCTGAATTAGGCGATGCGATGGTATGGCATATGAACCATTGTCAGAGAAGACATTGCAACATTCTTAGATCATTCATCACAAATACTCAAACAACCTACATATTAGCAAATAATGAATTTGAACAATTTTGTATTATTTAAATCATTTGTTTTTCTAACAAATATAAAAATGAAAAATAAAAAAATAAAATCGAATACACCAGGGCCTATTAAGTCTCATCACAATTTCTAAGCCAGTGAAATATTTCAATCATGAAATGAAAAAATTAAAATAAATTTGAACAAAATTAACAAATTGGGAAAAATTAATAGAAATTCAAGATCTAACCTACCAAAACGCACCAATTAATACACTAAAACACACCAAGAAATAAGAAATCAACGATAGTTGACCGTGAGGAGAAATCTAGAGTCCCTACCAGGAGGCAGGGACTCAAAAGGATAATAAGAAAAAAGATTATTGCAAATGGGCTCAACAATTTGAACTTCTAGTTGGATAATGCATATTTACTCATTATAGATGTATGATTTTTATTTAACATAATGTATAACTATAATTTTATTATTGTCAGAAATTGATATTTTAGTTAATTTTACATTAATGTTGGAAATCGATAACAACAAAAGTTTTTAAAGTAGGTATTTGGTATCAATAATTTTTTTATCTTTAAATTATGGGTGTTATTATGTCGTAAGGTGTTTTCATTTTGGATTATCTGTCCTCTGATGGGATGCTTTTTGCAACCTATTCATCTATCTCATTAGATGACCATTATAGGCCTATCCATGATCCATTTCTATTAGCATAATGTTGAAACCCCTAATCCTATATGGCCACAAGCAACATTGATATCTTGAGAAAATTCTTGTCTCTCAATACCAAACCCTTGTTATTTCCCATCTATGATGCATCAGTGTATGATAACTCCATCTTGGGACATTGTTGATGGTCAGATTGGAAAATATCCAAACAACAACCCCACAATGATATAAATCTCCTTGTGTTCTTATAGGGGTGGTACTCCTCTTTGGTTGAAATGTTGGAATATTTTGTGTATGGTTCTACAATGAATGTAAAGGTTAAATGCTAAAGATAAAACCCAGAAAGATTTTCCAATAAAGCTTATATATACAAATTTACAACCCTTTATATACAGTTATACAAATATACATCAGATCATTTAAAGAAAAGATAGGTTAAAGTGTGTCAGTAGAAATTCGTGTCTACAAGGTTTTAGAGTCTCCCTTCAACAAACATTCTTTCTTTTTTGTAAGATAAACTAAACTTGGAATCTTCTATGAATTTTGCAAGATGAAGTAAAAATAAAAAGGTCTTCAAAGAACTTTAAATGATAAATTCGTTACAACCAAAAATGATTTTGATAATCCATACATTTGAAATCACATGCAAGAGAAATTCATAAAAATATCCCAATATGATAAGTTCAATAATGTCAAAAACAAGAGAGCTGAAGCAGCCTCAAAAGATTTCAATGAAAATCACATGAACTAAAATAAACCACATTCACTTTTCAAAAGTAGAGATTTCACTCCTTTGGACCTGAAATATTACAAGATGATTGTTGGATTACTAAGAGGGGGGGTGAATCAGTAATAGCGTAATTATAATCATTTTTCTTCAATTGTTATATCAATATAGAATTAGTATCCAATAATGAGTAGTAAGAAATAAACAACCACATACATACACAGTACACCAGTGTTTTACATGGAAACCCAAATCGGGAGAAAACCACGGAATGATTTTTCTTATATGTCTTGAAGAATTACATTCATTGGAAGCACCAACTTCCTTTGAATGTAATTCTTCAAGACATATAAGAAAAATCATTCCGTGGTTTTCTCCC
>JZKD02S1504690.1:0-10649 GCA_000966675.3 Picea glauca
CCCCCTCAAAGAGGATTATTATCTGGAATTCTCTCTTTTTCAAGGCGTTGAGTACTTATTCTGAGGTTTTTTATCCTTTATTGATATTTGGTTCTTAACATTTGTTAAGTATTACAACCAAAGATCAGTATCCCAACTAAGGTTGCAGACTCCTAAGTCCTGCAACTATCCCTACCTCTACCTCGGGTGAGAGTTCATCTGCTTCGTAGGTGTTGCCAAAAGGGCCACTATTTAGGGTTTTGTTGGTGTGTTGTTGTAGCATTGAACCTTGGGTCTACCCCTGTGCCAACAACTGGTTATCCTGGGAGTTGGACTGAAGAAGCAGGTTTTCAGGCTCGTGGGATATTGCAGAGGTGGGTTGTCATGCCCATGAGCAATTCCTCTCTGGGTGAGAGAATTGTTAGGATTTGATTCCTGAAGGTGCTAAACTGTAGCTATAGTTCTCTGAGACTTCTTGTCTGGCCTATTGCTGAAACCTAGAAAGGAAGTGGGGTAGTCGAAGGACTATTGAGAAAAGAAGGGGAACACATCCTGGGTGGGACAAGCATGTGGGGAATGAGGGACTGTAGACTGTTAGTTTGATTTGGCACCTGTGATGGAGTCTTTCATGTTGTCTATGAGCCTTTAGCCTAGTTAGGAATCCCTTTACCCGGGTCAAGTTTAGTCCCAACTTGGGGGTCACTCACTCTTGAGAGTGATGAACAATGTGGTCTAAGGTTGGGAGGTTCATGGAAGGTCTGCACACAGTTGGTGATATTCTTACTAACTTAAGTGTCAATTGCATGATAAATTTACATGTTGCATTGTCATTTACGTGTGTAGTTTTATGGGTTTATCTTATGAGTGGTTATATATGTCTTTATATTTATGAGAATTTCCCGCATATATTGCATGTATACGTTTACTATTATTTATGTGTGAATCCGTGCATTTACAGATGTATTTGTATGTTTACATTTTATATATACGTTTCCGCAAGAGCTCTGTGTGTATATATATTTTAATTGCATGTAGTGCGGACAATTTATGTGTCATAGCTCAGTTGGGTGTTGGGTATGTTACAGTATGTTCCACAGAGAGAATGGAAGAGTTCTCTCGTGTAGCGTGGCCCGACATGGGTGGTCAAGGATGTTACAATATGGTATCAAAGCTTCAGTTTTCAACATTGAGCCTAGATGGGCCGAGCAAGTTGAGTTCAAGCCAATTTTCACAGAGAATTTATTTCGAAGTGGCCAAATTTCGAGTTGCAGAACGTCCATGATAAATTTTAGAAACAACGATGTGGAATTGGGAAAAGACCTTAATTTATGTTGTTAAATTCATGGGAAAATCAAGAAATTCAGCCAAGTGGTGAGACATTATTGATTTAATATTTGTTCTAGCAAATTCAGATCTGGAATTGGTCGAATTTGAAGTTACAGTGAAGCCATGACAGATGGAGTGAATTTTGTAATTAAAATTCTCAATTGTGAATTTAGTGTGGGAAACATTTGTTCCATAAATGTCAACCCACAACAATTTGTTATTATAGAGGTTGAATTGGTATTATCGGGGTGAAATTGAACAAATTTCATATTTGTAGAATGTCGATGGTAAAAATTGGGGCACATTTAAGCAAAAGCCCTAATTTCTGTAGTGGAATTCACGAGGAATCGATGCACATAAAAATGAATGTGTGCAGGTGGGCGCACTAAAAATGCATGTTGTGCAGTAAAAAGCTTGTGATATGTAAAAATTGGACACTGCACAGAAAAATGTTGTTGTGTGGGTGTGCGCACTAAATTTTGGCGTTGCGCGGAAAAATGTTGTTGTGCGGGTGCGCGCACTACATTTTGGCACCGCGCTGAAAAATGTTGGTGTGCGGGTGCGCGCACTAAATTTTGGCATTGCGCAAAAAAATGTTGGTGTGCAGGTGGGCATGCTAAATTTAACATTGCATGGTGTGAATATGCATAATAAGGTGTGTCCGGTGTGCACACACATAATATTGCCATGTGTGATGTGCGCAGTATCGGTAGAGCACAGAGGAGTTTGGTTGGTGTGCCCACAATGTGGATATATGTTGTCATGTGACAATTTAGTTAATGGTGTGTGCAGAGTATTGGTGCACGATGGGGGCATACTAAACTTTGGCATGGTTCAATGCATAGACTGAAATGCACGTAGAGTATCAGCGCATGATACAAAAACTGTGTGCAACAGGAAATGGTGCAAGAACCAAAACTTTGTGCGGTGGATATTGACGCATGACACAAAATTAGTGATGCACAATGGTTATAGGTGCACAGAGCACAATTTATATTTTGGTGTTGTTGTGCATGATAAATATGGGCATATAGGTTGAAATGTTTGTGCGAGAAGTCATCTGGATGGTGAACAATAGTAGAAAACCAATGATTTTCTGCGATGTTTCATATCATTTGAACATCATCTTTTTGCAGTGCGTTTTTGAGGCCCTTAACAACGTTTTTAGCTACTCAAAAGCCATGAGAACAAAGTGTGCCAAGGCACACTTTGTCTTTGTAGCTCAAATAAAATATCTCATAGAGATCTTTCTAATGGTGTAAATTGTTCGTCAAATGGAGCTTTTATGAGAAAGTTACAGCACAAACAGTGGAGGGTAAATTTTAAGACCCATCTAACTTCAAAGAGCCATAAATTCTTCTTTGGAATCATATTGAGGTGAAGTAATAGTCAATGGAAATAAATTGAACCATAGAGGACATTCCCATAGCTTAATTAAATTTCTGGGCATGCTAAAAGTGTTAAAAATTGCAAAGATGGTACCTGTAGCATTTCAGAACAAAAACATGAATTGGTCTAGAACTTCAGCAGGATGTAACTAGCATCCTGGAACCCATAAAAAGGTGAAACTTGGATGGAGTGTCCATAATATGTATATGAATAAACCCAATTGAGATCCTATGAAAATTCCAATGGATTATATGGAAAAATGCATAATTACAGCGCAGAGTTGCACCAAGTTGAAAAATGAACAGAAAAATTAATGGGCAAATTTCAAATAACCATAACTTTCTGCTCAAGACTCAGAATTGAGAATGAGAGTAGGCGTTGAAAAGGTATTGAACAATGGAATCTAAATATCCACCCAGAGAATTGATCTAGGTATTCAATTTTTCAGGAAATTAGAAGGAAGAGTTCTGATATATTATGGAACTAAAATGGTTCGTATTTTCATGAGATTGTTGAAACAATTAGTCTGACAAAGTTTTGTTGTGCACATTTTGCAGAGTCAACAAAAACTAGATCATATCAGAATTAGCACAAAGGCTAGAGTAATGGAAGATTCACATGGGACTTACAGCCAGGAAGATGAGATTAGAGGGATGGATGTCCATTTGGGCATTGAAAGAACAAACTCCAATGGACATGGATAAGGAAGAGATGAAAACATGAACATGGTAGAGACCATTAAAAAATTGCAGAAGGATGTCTGAAGCCATAAATATGATAATGAAAGGCTTATGAGAGCCAAGGAGAAACAATATGACTTCAACATGAAGTTAATGCAGATCTTGAACATAATAGAAAATAAATTGGATAAGGAGAGTGGCTCAAGCAAATCTGGAAGTCACATTCCTCCTAATGAGAAAAGAACAACAAGAATTTTTGGTAGACATCACCATCACTCTCCGAGGGATTCCAATAAGAGAGCACAGAACGGATCAAGTCTTCCCCTTGTCAGGAAGCATAAGAGGTCTAGGGTGGATGAGCTACGAGGAGAGATGAACAAAATCAAACCTTGTACATTTGATGGTGAGCACAAGAAGGATGAAGATGTCGAGACATGGTTGTTGGGCATGAAAAAGTATTTTCAATTGCATAATTATTATTCTCATGCAGAAGGTATAATTTCTATATATCAACTCAAGGGAAAGGAATCCATGTGGTGGGATCAACTTGTGCAGGTGCAACACATTAAAGAGAAGAGTGTTACTTGGAATTCAAGAAGTATTTTTAGAGGAAATACTTGACTAAGACATACTATAACAAGAAGATGAAAGAGTTCTTTGAACGCAAGCTTGGGAGTATGACAATAGATGAATATGAAAGAAGGTTTTTAGAACGGTTGAAGTATGTTTCTTTCATTAAGGATGAGATAGTTAATATTCGAAGTTATTTGAGTGGATTACCATCATTCATCAGTGAAAAAATATAGTATGATAATCCAAAGACATTGGAGGAGACCATAAGGTGAGATAAATGCCTATATGATCAACAAAAGGAAGGCCAACTTTCCAAAGAGCTTGGTAAGACAAAAAGAAGTTCAAGATGGATCAGAGGAAGAAGGTAACTAAGCCACCATTCTTCAAAAATAATACTTAGGGATAACCAATTCCTAGAGAACCTAGAATGATTGAGACAGGGGGTCAAAGGCCAAGGAAACCACCTATTCAATGTTGGGTTTGTAAAGGAGATCATATGTTTAGAGATTTTCCCCATAGAGGTGAAAAATTGAGGACTATTCACAATGTAAATCAAGCTGAAACAGTGGAGTACATGGGTAGAAATGTACTAAGGATATATGCAGCCCTGGAAAATAAGCGAGCAAATTATCAGTCACATATGATTGAAGTGGAAGGTATGATCAACAACCAAACCATTTCTATTTTAATTGATTTAGGAGCTAGTCATAGTTATATAGATCCTAAGATGGTGGAAAGTTTTCATTTTCCAAGAATGAAGAATGGAAAATCTTGGTTGGTGCAGCTAGCTATCGAAGCCAAAATAAAATTTAATGAGATGGTTACGTCATGTCTTATGGACATGCATGGACTGAACACCAAGGCAGATTTGAACATCTTTCCTTTAGGTTCTTATGACTGCCTAATTGGGATGGATAGGTTGGATCAACATCATGCTATTCTAGAATGTCATAACAAGGAATTTACTTTCTTGGATGAGGATGGGAACCCAAGGAAAGTGCAGGGAATTCCTAGGTCAGTAACCATCAGAGAAATTTCAGCATTGTAGTTGAAGAAATGTCATAAGAAAGGATGTCAAATATTTGCAGCCCATATGGAAGAGACACCTAAAGATAAGCTGCCAAATTTGGAAGATCATGCAGTCCTGGAATATTTTGAAGATGTGTTCAAGGAGGTACCATGACTACCCCCAAAGACAAATATTGATTTCTCTATAAATCTAATGCTTGGAGCAGCCGCAATGTCAAAGACTCCTTACATAATGAGTACACCAGAGTTGAAGGAGTTGCAAATGCATCTTGAAGAACTTCTGAGGAACGGGTATATATGTCCAAGTGTGTCACCTTGGGGTGCCCCAGTCTTGTTTGTGAAGAAAAAGGATGGAACATTGAGACTTTGCATTGATTTCAGACAGTTGAATAAAGTGATTGTAAAGAACAAGTATCCTCTGCCAAGGATTGGCGATCTCTTTGATCAATTGAAGGATGCAAAGATATTTTCAAAGATAGAAATCAGGTTAGGATACCATCAGGTAAGGATTAAGGAGAAATATATCAACAAGACTTCCTTTAGGACAAGGTATGGTCATTATGAGTTCAGAGTGGTGCCATTTGGGTTTCCAAATGCACTAGTTGTTTTCATGTGTTTAATGAATGGTGTTTTTCGAGAATATTTAAACAAGTTTGTCATTGTCGTTTTGGATGAAATTATTATATATTATAAGTCAGAAGAACAACATGAGAATCATTTGAGGATGGTGTTGCAAGTATTGAGGGAGCATCAGTTGTATGCCAAATTGAGCAAGTGCTCATTTTATCAGAATAAAATTCATTACTTGGGACATGACATTTCAGAAGATGGGATAACAGTGGATCCTGAGAAGATAGAAGACATTAGAGAATGGTCAACATCAAATAATGTGACAAAGGTCAGATCATTCATGGGCCTTGATACTATAGGAGATTTATTTAAGGATTCTCAAAGATTGCAGACCTAATCACTTCCTTTCAAAGAAAGGGTGTGAAGTTTCAGTGGACATTGGATTGTGAAAAGAGTTTCCAACACTTGAAACAATTATTAACAAGTGCTCCAATACTAAGGATTGTGGATCCAAATGAAGACTTCATTGTATGCACAGATGCATGTAAAGAAAGACTTGGTGGAGTCCTCAGTCAAAATGGGTTTGTTATATGTTATGAATCAAGGAAGTTGAAGGAGCACGAAAGACACTATGCCACTCATGATCTGGAGTTGGCAACCATAGTGAATGCCTTGAGGAAATGGAGACATTCCCTCATGGGGAAAATGTTTGAGCTAAGAACAAACCATAATGGTCTAAAATATTTATTTTATCAACCAACTTTAAATGCTAGGAAAAGCAGATGGTTAGAATTTCTCAGCGAATATGACTTTGATATAAAGCATATCAAGGGGAAAGAGAACAAAGTGGTTGATGCACTCAACAAAAGAGTGCATGAATTGCATGCTACAACTATTAGCATGTACCAATCAGATTTGAAACACATAATTTTAGAGGCTGCAAAATTAGATTTGCAATACAAGGAATTAGTGGCAAAATTACAACAAGGTGATTTGCAACAAAAAATTGAATAATACAAGCTAGATAATGGTGAAATTCTCATGTATAGGGGCAGAATTTATGTATCAAATTCTCAGGAATTGAAAAATATGATATTGAGAGAAATGCATAATGTACCTTATGTTGGGCACCGAGGTTATCATAAAAATATTGCAGTTGTCAAGGGCCAATATTATTGGCCAGACATGAAGAAAGAAGTTGTAGATTTTATTGCCAAATGTTTGGAATGAAAAAAGGTAAAGGATGAACATAGACACCCATCTGGTTTGCTATAGCGATTACCCATTCCTGAGTGGAAATTGGAAGTTTTAACAATGGATTTGATCACCAAACTACCCAGAACAAACAAGCAACATGATTCTATCATGGTAGTGGTGGATAAGCTTACTAAAGATGCCCATTTTATTTCAGTTAAGATAACTCACAAGGAATCCCTCATTGTTGATGTTTATATGAAAGAAATTGCTTGATTACATTGCATACCCAAGACAATTGTGTCTGACAGAGATCCAAAATTTACCTCAAAATTTTGGAAGGGATTATTCAATGGATTTGGAACAAATTTAAATTTTAGTACAACTTATCATCCAGAATTAAATGGACAAATAGAGAGGGTGAATCAAGTGGTTGAAGACATGTTGAGGATGTATGTGATGGATAAACCATAAAAATGGGAAGACTACCTACACTTGGTAGACTTTGCTTACAATATTGGGTACCAAACATCTCTAAAGATGAGCCCATCTGAGGCACTTTATGGCAAAAAGTGAAACACACTGGTAAGCTGGGATAACCCAGCAGATAGAGAAGTGGTTGGACTAGATTTACTCAGGGAAATGGAGGAGAAAATGTTGAAAATAAAAAAAAAAATTAAAGGTTGCCTAAGAAAGGAAAAAAATCTATGTTGATAAGAGCAGAAATCACAGGGAATTTATTGAAAGTTAAAGACAACAAAAGTTCCCTGAAGTTGGGAAATTGTTCAAAGTTGGTAGCTCACTATTGTGGGCCATTTGAAATCCTAGAGAGGATTGGTCCAATAACTTATATGATTTCATTGCCTGCATCTATGTATGTTCATAATGTATTCCATGTATCATTGCTAAAGAAATATATACCTGATGCTAATCATGTAATTGATTGGAACGTGATTCAGGTAGAGTAAGAAGACGCTTTTCAAGTGCATCTAGTATGCATTTTGGATCAGAAAATTGGACAGCTTTGAAATCAAGCCATAGGGATTGTAAAGGTCCAATGGACCTGGTACAGTCCTGAAGATGCTACTTGGGAGCATGAGGATGCAATGCAGGAAAAATACCCACATCGTTTTGAGGATTTTTGAAATTTTGTTGTATATGTGTACATGATGCACTGAGGACAGTGCATAAATAAGGGGAGGGTATTGTAATATCCCTAGGCCGAACCAAATTGTAAATGTAAATGAAAATGTACTTAAGTTGGTGAATCGTTTTATATCAATTTGTATGCACCTTTCATGGCATAGTGCGTGCATGTACTGCGCAGTAAAATGATGAAGTGTGCACATTCTAGGATACCGTGGGCATCAACTTAAGAGCGCACGATTTTGATGCTAGGGAGCCTTTGTGTATATGAGGTGTTTTTTAGGATGGTGAGATGATTATTATAAGCTAGGATTCTTATGTTTTGAATTAGGCTGGAGAGCCTAGATGTTAAAGGTCCATGTGCCTATTTGTGTATATGTCTCATAATTAATATAAAATACATCAATGCATGTAGACCTACCATGATAAAAGAGTATGGGTGACTAAACTCCACTAGTTAGGGAAAGGGCGGGGGATAAACGTTAAGGAAAATGGGCTAAGCTAGGGATCTTAATCCAAAAAGGAATATTATATTAATATTTCTTAAATCATAAAGTATGGATAATTATTTTATCCTAAGTTCTAAAGACGGGGACAAGTGGGCCAATGTAGCTCCCAACATGACAAGTGTCAAGTTGGGGACATGCATACTTATTTTTGGGACTTAGTTCATTTCCCATTATTCTTTCCATCATTCCTTCCATCATGGAGACATCCATTGAACCATACCATGAGCATTCACTCACGCAGTCAGCTGTCCTCCATACTTCTCATCACTGTATCTGAACATGTATCCATAGCCATACTTGTTTGTGTAGCTTGTTATCTTGGGATTTGGACTGAAGAAGCAGGTTCTCAAGTCTGTGGGATATTGAAGAGGCAAGTTGTCATGCCTGTGAGCAATTCCTCTCTGGGTGAGAGAATTGCTAGGAATTGATTCCTGAAGGTGCTAAACTACAGCTATAATTCTCTAAGACTTCCTGTCCAGCCTGTTGTTGAAGACCAAAAAGGAATTGGGGCATCCGAAGGACTATTGAGTAGAGAAGGGGCACACTTCCTAGATGGGACGGGCATGTGGGGAATGAGGGACTGTAGGCTATTAGTTTGAGTTGGCACCTATGACAGAGTCTTTCCTATTGTCTATGAGCCTTTAGCCTGGTTAGGAATCCCTTTACCCAAGTGGAGTTTAGTCCCATATCGGGGGTGACTCATTGTTGAGAGTGATGAATAGTGTGGTCTAAGGCTAGGAGGTTCATGGAAGTTCTGCACGTAGTTGGTGATATTCTTACCAATATAATTTTCAACTGTATTGTAATGATCCCCCCGGCCAACCTGAGGCTGGGGTACGCCACTCCAGAGAAACCACTCATGCTCTAACACCAGTCGGTAACATTCCCAGCCATCAGGCCGGGCCATGCTACTCTAGGGAACAATTGTGCTCCCATATTGCGGAACATACAGTAGCATACCCAGTAGTCAACTAAGTAATGCCACATAAATTTACTCTTTAGACTGCATGAAACTAAAACATATATATTGTTAGGGTCCTATAATTATAGGCGAGTCGATACTTCGACTGTTATTTTGGCATCTCTCCGGGTGACGAAGTATAGCTCAGGTGATTCCGTTTCCTCCCTCCACTCTTGTCGCTCAGTCCTCCATCACCTTCTGCATCGTTCATCCACTGCATCCTCTCCCCCTTGTCTTTCATCAGCCTCCATTATCCCGCCTTCCATCCTTGCACAAATGGACTTAGGATAAACAAAATGTTAGTAATAAGGTTTGCCTATGTCTAAATTGATTAATAATGACTATTTAATAATTAATTAATCATTAATTAATTTTTAATTAATTAATTATTAATTAAGTTAGCAATCTAGATTAGTGATTAGTTAGTAATCTAGGTTAAAAGTCAAGTTAATTTTAAATTAAAATAAAACATATATGAAAACAAAAAATTAAATAAATAAAATATTAAAAAACATTATAAAACATTTAAAAAGTAAAAAGCAATAAAATAAATTAAAAATTAAAAAATATATATAAAATAAACATTATAAAACTAAAATATAAAACAAATAAAATAATATGAAATATTAAAAAAGAATAAAAATTTAAAAAACATTAAAAAAGCTATCCTAAGTACACTACCCCTATCCCCCACGTACCCCACTCCACCATCCTCCCTCACGTACCCTCACCTCACATCCCATCCCCCACCTACCTCCACTACCCCCATCCACCTACGTCACTCCTACCCCACCTACCCTCTACCACAACTCCCTCCCTCACTTAAACCCACGTACACTTTCATGTACGCGCCCCCCATCCTCCATGCCTCAAATTAATAAACGCTCCATATTTCAGGTCGGAACCCCCCGTGGATTCAACTTTTAACGAGGGGGGGCTCCGACCTCATAATAAAACTCGCACAAATTCCAACGGCCCACAATTGCCCAACCTAATCTACGGTCCAGGTTCCAAGTCGGACCCCCCCGGGCGGTCTGCATTTAACGGGGGGGGGGTCCGAGATTTTTTTCCCGCCAAAAATCATTTTCACAAACTTTTCACCATTTTTGCCCGTTTCACCTTGTCTTCTTCCGACGGAGATCCTGAGCAAATGGAGGTGAATTTTTAAAATATGAGAGAGATTTTTGGTCAGTATAGGATGAGGAACAAAACCCTTTTTTCGGTTTTTCAAACGGAGTTACGAGCAAAGTAGGTCGAAGGCATCTCCGGGGCCTATTTTTCCAGATTTGCCAT
>JZKD02S1504713.1:0-10648 GCA_000966675.3 Picea glauca
TTTACGTAAAATTAAAATTGAATCAAAGTAAAAAGTGACTCACCTCATTTCAGATGTCCAAATGTTCAACCCTTTGAAGAAGCCAAAAAATAATTTATGAAGACGGTAGAGAAGTTCAGAGAAACTACAGAGATTATTATGGGTAAAAAAGGTAAAAACTACAGAGATTATTCCCGTTCAAAACCCTAGATATATAATCTTAGAAATAAAATATCTTCTAAAAAATAAATAAACAAATAAGTATTATTCATGTTCAAAACCCTAGATATATAATCTTAGAAATAAAATATCTCCTTAAAATAAATAAATATATATATATATATATATATATAAAGAGAGAAGTTTTATTCCCGTTAAAAACCGTAGAGATATAATTTCAAAACCGTAGAGATCTAGTATGCCCGTTCCAAACCGTGCAGAAATATTAATTTCAAAACCGCAGAGAAGTAGTATTCCGTTTCAAAACCGCGGAGAAATATTATTTTCGTTCAAAACCGAGAAATATTATTCCCGTTCAAAACTGCAGAGAGATATTATTCTCGTTCAAAACCGCGGAGAAATATTATTTTCGTTCAAAACCGCAGAGAAATATTATTCCCGTTCAAAACTGCAGAGAGATATTATTCTCGTTCAAATAATAATGTGAGATAGTGAAAATAAATAAAGTAAATAACAACAACCCTACTGCTTAAAGTAATTAAATTCATAAATTTGTATGGCAAAAATATGTAAAATGTGGTGAATGTTGTTTTTAAGCAAACATGGTCTCATAGTGGTTGTTCTAAAAACCAAACAAGTAGTCAATGTTTAGTTGTTTCCTAGCACAACATTGTTAATTAATTAGGGATGTCATGCATGTGTAGCTCCCATACACTATCTATTAAAGGATTTTGTTGAGCTCTTCTAATATCACAAAGTGTTGATTGTAGTCGTTAACATAAAGAAGCAGGGTTGATCACGATGTTTTCCTTTGTTTGCAATCAATATCATAAGTGCTCGGGATCTAGTGGGGGAGGCATGGCATGATAAACTTTTGTTGGATATTCTAGCCTACACTCATCTCTTGTTGTGTTAATAAGCATTTGAATGACTCATTAGTCGCCAAGCTTTTATGTATCTGAATTTTGGAAATTGTATACCTTGAATACCAATGGCTTTTTGTGTGGTTTCATGTGGTCAGGAGCGACAACCTACGTGTCCCTTTGTAATGTCAATACATGTTGTGTGTTCTTTTTTCATTCAAACAAAAATGTAGTTTGTGGTTATGTTCTTTTGTAGGGTTATAGATATAAGATGTTGAAAACATGTGAACTATAAATTAGTCTATACTATCATGGATTGCAACCTAGTGACGCTATGTAATCTGCTATGGTTGGTGCTCGAGTGCTCGATTTATCATATACCATGGTATACTTATTATCTAACTTGAACATTGTAGGAAGCAATATTTGGTGTGATCTTTGCAATTTAACTCTATTATTATACAGTAGCTCTTAAATCCAATGGCACGCTTATTCTCACATATAACTTGAACATTGTAGGAAGCCATATTTGGCGTGATCTTTGCAATTTAACTCTATTATTATACAATAGCTCTTAAATCCAATGGCACGCTTATTCTCACGTATGATTTGTAGATAATGAATTATTATATGGTCGAGTTATTATTGATTTTCATATATCCACCTAGTTGTATTTAATTTTATTAATTTAGATATACTTAAATCTTTTTCTTACTTGTATTTAAATTTATTCGTGCTAACAAACAACTCCCCCAAAATTCCATTTGATATTTTTTTAACTTTCAAGTGATAAAAAAAATTAATAATAACCATAGCCTAATTTTTATCATGTTCTTATTGGATCTGTGAAGACACACTAGTAATGATTTTAACAATATTGATGATATATACACAACTACAACTACTTTAACAATATTAATGATATATACATGATGTCACTTACTTTAAGAATTGGAGAAAACTTAGTAATTTTATAAGAGAAATGGATAGTAATATAAAAAATAGTTTTTACTAACATGCTTATTATGACATGTGATTTGTAGACAATGGGTTATTATCTAATTGGGTTATTATTAATTTTGACGTATGATTTGTAGAAAATAGGTTATTATATGATTAAATTATTATTAATTTTCATCTATCCTCCTAGTTATATTTATTTGTATTAATTTAAATATACTTAAATCCCTACTTTATTTGTATTTAAATATTTAAATGTATGTGTGCTAACAAGCAACTCCCTATTGGTAATTTTTTTAACTTTCAAGTGATAAAAAAATTAATAATGACCATAACCTAATTTTTATATATGCTTATTGGATTAGATCTGTAATGACATAATGGTAATGACTTTAACAATATTGATGATATATACACAATGGAAATGACTTTAACAATATTAATGATATATGCATGATGTCACTTACTTAAGAATTGTAAGAAACTTAGTAAGTTTATAAGAAAAATGGATAGTAATATGAAAAATAGTTTTCAAACACTAACATTATTTTTTTAGAGGCCGCGAGCATTGTCCAATTAATGTTGCAAGATAAGTTCAACTAGGGTTCCCATCCCTAGTCACCCCGTTCCTAACTTGATCGGGATTGAATAGTGCTAAGGAGATCTATCTTCCTAAACAGACTCGAAACCAGATCCATGACTATCAAAAGGGTTTCGACAAGTTTAGAATGCAGCTCATGAGGATAATCACCTCGAATTGAGGGATGGTGCCCGAGCCATAGTCGCGTGCTAATCCACCTGCAATGAGAGTGTAGTCGAAGAAATCTCTCCATAGATGTATATTTCAATCAACATCTTCACCACTACTGAAGGATGCGTTAGGGAAGAAATAGTGTTCAACGGTCTCCCTCTAGTTGCTGGATCCATGAAGACATAATGGTATTGAATTTAAGAATATTGATGATATATACACAATGACAATTACTTCAACAATATTAATGATATACACATGATGTCACTTACTTTAAGAATTGCAGGAAACTTAGTAGTTTTATACATAGAGAAATGGATAGTAATATGAAATATGATTTTCTAACATTAACATTATTTTTTTAAAGAAGGCGCACTTACTTTAAGAATTGCAGGAAACTTAGTAATTTTATACATAGAGAAATGGATAGTAATATGAAATATGATTTTCTAACATTAACATTATTTTTTTAAAGAAGGCTAGCATAGTGTGATTCACGTGCATGATAAGTCCGACTAGGGTTCCCATCCCTCGGTCAATCGAGGTATACCTCATGTTGCGAGAACTAATAATATAGAGTCAATTTATTAATAACAAAACTAATAAGTAGTAAATAAAAAAAAGTTATCGATTGTTTTTTAATTGTTTCATGACACATGTTGGATAGGGGATAGTATTAGGTACATGTGGTGATTTTTTATTTTTTAATACAAAGAGTGGTCCATGCAATAGTGCGAAGATAAAGTTTCATATGTTCCAAGTTTTGATGATTTAATGGAACCTGGTTATGAGAGACCACCTTGTACTCAATCAAAGTAGTTGTGTTTGTGTTTCCAGCATTATTGCAAGAGAAGACAGAGATATTGGATAACTAGTGGGTCTCTAAGGAAGGTGCAAAGACAGATTGTCTAGTTTCATATCCAATTCCAGATACGTAGTTCCTAGTAGTGCATGTGTATATGTCTTATTAGTTTGTCGTAAATATATGAATTGTATATATATTCAAATCCATCCTCTCTGTTCATAGTTCCTTTTTTTGCTTTGGGGATTTTTTGAGAAATGCAAGTCTATATGGACATGCAGAAGGGGTTGAAAAAGGAAGAGTTCATCATGTGAGAGTTGCAACATAAAAAGATTGTTGGCCTAGCATCTTCAGATATCAATGCACTGATATAGTTATGCTTGCAGCATTTGACGCAGGTTTACATGATAGTGTTGATGTGTTATCTATTTCTATGATATTTTTCCCTCTGAAAGATTATTTTTAAGATCCAATTTCCATTGAAATGTTCCATGGAGTCTAGAGAGGAAAGGTAGTCATTTTTTCTACGGAAAATTTTGGTCCAGTTACAAGAATTGTTGGAAATGTGGCACCATGTATCATAACTATGGTAGCAAGCTATGTCGATTATTCTTGGAATCAATAGAACATATATAGTGGGTATACCTTATTCCTTCAAATTCATTGTTTTATATTAGGTTTAAATCTAAAAGCGCATTTAATTCATAGCATGAAATACATATACAGGAGTCTTTCCCATAAATCCTTTGGAATGGAATTTACTCCTAAAATCTTGTAAAGCATCGCCCTGTTTTAGGTTTAAATTTGAAAGCACATTTAATTCGTATAATAAAATCCATATACACAAGTCTTCCCTATAAAGCTTTGGGAATGGAATTCACTCCTAAAACCACATAAAGCATTAATCTATTTTGGGTTTAAATCTGATAGTGCCTTTAATTGATAACATGAAATCAATATAACCAATATTCCACATAAATCCTTGTGGATGAAATTCACTCCTAAAAACCTACACATTGTTGTTCTATTTTGGGTCTAATTTAATTCATGAAAACACAAAATCCATATTGACCAATCTTCTCCATAAATCCTTAGGTCTAAAATTTACTTTTAAAAATCCATAAAATATTGTTCTATTTTGGATTTAAATCTGAAAGCACATTTAATTCATAGCATGAAATCCATATACAACCGGTGAGCATGGCATGATTAAAAACTCCCATCCTACCGTACTACCATACCAAAATTTATGTGTACATGATTTGAAAGTTCTACATTAGTTTTAATTTGATTAACTTACAAGTTTAGATTTTAATGGAGCTTTATTCATATGCATGCGTCCATCTGCATCATGTTATTAAACAATCCATCCATGTTCAAGGATTTATCTATATCTCTACATTATATGAAGATAGAATGAGGAAATATGTAGACAGACCATTTTTATTTTTAGTGTCTATTATTGTCGCACTAGATTTTGGTTCACTAGAACAATTAGAGCCAACTTCTTTAACGTGAGAAAGTTTTTCAAATGGAAGATCACTCGCTTAATATATGTGATGTACGGAGTTTGACACCCTATATATTCATCTTAGAAATAAACTTGACGTTTAGATTTTAATAATTATTTTAATGGGTAAAGGAACTTCTAATTTTTTGAATGAAAAAACCAGGTATCGCACCTAAAAAGTTAAATATTTACCATGTGTTTGGAACAAGTGATGAAAATAATAAGAGCCTTCCTTTGTACTAATTGAGATAGACGGGCTCGTGCTAAGAAACTAATTTTCTGTGTTAATTTTCTAAGCTAACTTTGCTCTTTAATTTAATTTTCTAACCTAAATTTCCTCTTTAATTTAAGTGTTAACGATTTGTGTTAACAAAACAATTTAATGGAGGATATTTATGTTTCAAACTTGGTAATTACTCTACAGGCATACCTTTCCAACACTAGCTTTCTTCTACTACTAAGGGTCGCAAATACAATGGGATAATGCATATACAACCTTCCGCAAAGAGTAGTACCTCATCACATGTATTAACCTAGAGCTTAAATTTAGGTTTTGGGACGAGTCGAAACAATCCATATAGCTTTGGAATTGATGGAATCAACCCAGATCCAAAAATATGATGGTGGCTTCTTTGCAGCAGGAGAAACTCACAAAATTTCAATAGCAGAAGAAAATAGAGGGAAATGGTCTTGAAGGTAAAGGTAGTTAATGGGTGAGTCAACTTTCAATCATTGTTAGCATATGCACTATGTTTCAATGCATGCAAGTAGCCACGACTACAACGACCATAAACTGCAGTGTCCATAGATTGCAACATCCCTTGATTGCAGTGCTACAGTGAAAGGTCGGTGCATCCCTTGAGTGTAGTGCTATGGTGAAAAGTCGGCAACGTCCCTCAACTGCAGTGGTGAAAGGTCTATCGAGTCAAAGAATAGGCCAATGAATAATATAAAAAATCATTATTTTTAAATTAATTAAAATTTCTAAAAAATATGGAAAAATAATAGGCATACACCACGGAATTACGTCTCATCCAAGGTCTCCTCTGCCAATGAAAAAAATTATAAAAAAAAATGAAAATCATGAAAATACTTTTAAATTTTAAAAATATTAAAATTAATTATATATTTTATGAAACTTTAAAAATGTTTTGTAAACATTTTCTAAAATAACTAAGTAACATCAATTTGAGGGTTGTTTAACACCTATCAATTACTAAAGTACCCACTTTGATACATAAGTGATCTCAAAGTTAATTATAAACATTTTATAATTAAACTATGAAATAAAATATTTATAATTCTATTTTCAAATCTATTATTATATAATTATGAATTTGTTTGAAAAATATTTAGTATCTTATTTAAGTAAAAATATATGAATTCCAAAATGAAATTGTATAACTAAGTTTGAGTGAGAAAAGGACTAAAGTACTCATTTTGATAAGTACTAAACATAAGTGATCTCAAAGTTAATTATAAACATTTTATAATTAAACTATGAAATAAAATATTTATAATTCTAATTTCAAATTTATTATTATATAATTATGAATTTGTTTGAAAAATATTTAATATCTTATTTAAGGGAAAATATATGAATTCCAAAATGAAATTGTATAACTAAGTTTGAGTGAGAAAAGGGAGATTATTTTGATAGAATGCTCGATTTTGTAAAGTCATTACATAATGCTTCTCATTGATTTTACACGCTGAACCACTCCTTCCTTAAAAATATTGTATACGCATAACCACTCCTTAAAAAGAGTCTTCATAATGCTACTACACGTGTGATTTTGTTGTCATTGCATTGTCTTTGTATTTCAATAAAGAACATATTTCATTCTATTTTGTAGCTTTCATGCAACACTCAAAGAAACTTAAAGTTTAGGTTTCATTCAAAAATTGTAAAATAAATTCTATTTTATGTTTATACTTACATATAAAAAGATGGAAAAGATTCTCATGGAAGGATAGATTAGATTTAGTAAGTATAGAGGTTTCAACAAGTATCAACCTCCTCATCATTGAGGTTTCAACTAGTCTCAACCTCCTCTTTTCTTAAATTTGTAAGTTATCAGTTGTGCACTTCATTTTTCATTATGAAGCTTTGGTAAATTTGTAAGTTATTAGTTGTGCACCTCATTGTATAAGTTTTTTCAAGTTTTTTCAACCTTTTTTTATTATGAAGTTTTGGTAAAGAGGTGTTTTTATTTTGTTGTACTTCAAGGTTTTATAGATGTTGAGTAATGGCTTGCTTAACTTTTTTGTTTATAATTTTTTTTATTATAATGTTTTGGTAAAGAGGTGTTTGTTTTTCGAATCTTTTTCATTATGATGCTTTGGTAAAGAGGTGTTTGTATCTTGTTGTACTTCAAGGTTTTATAGATGTTGAGTAATGGCTTGCTTAACTCTTTTGTTTATAACTTTTTTTATTGTGATGCTTTGGTAAAGAGGTGTTTGTATCTTGTTGTATGTTGACTAATGGTTTACTTAACTTTTTTGTTAGGAGATCCTTAATTGTTCACATGTTTTGCTTTTAAGTTTTATTCAAATAGAATTTTATTTTTATTTGGTTTGATTATGGAAAATGTTTATTATTTGTTTATTTTTTTTTATGAATCTTATTATTTCAATAAAACCATTATATTTGAAGCATTTTTGTTCTTTGTCCATAGAGGTTGTTTTTTATTTCAAAACCTACAACTTGTGCAAAATCCTAATGAAGCTTATTAGGCCATTTAATATTTGAATGAAACATCTTTCAAAAAGGGATGATATATCATTGAGCTAGTTGAGGTTTCTTTGATAATATCTTTTGAAATTCCTCGAGCATTCATTGAACTTATTTATTTCTTGTTTGGATTAATTATAAGACTTGCCCCCAATAATGTATCAACTACCTTTGGGTGAAATTATCTTTCAAAATCATCCAATATCTCATCGAGCCTCCCATCATCATATATCTTCTGAATGAATCTAATGCATCATTGACCCATTTTTAATGATTTTTAATGTCTATATTTAAAATCCTTGATACTTCATGAGGTTATTTTTTAACATTCAATATATATCTTATTTCTAATTTCCTTGGTGGTTCATTAGGTATTTTTTGAAGATGCACATTGAAACATGTTTTGAAATATGTTGATGGTTCATCTAGTGATTCTTGAAAATGTGTTTAATTTTTTTCAAACTCACTTGATAGTATTCATTGAGCCATTTTCAAATATTCGCATTTGGCATATTTCAAAATCTCTTGACACTTTATTATGTGATTTTTAAAGAAGCATTTAACATCTTTCAAATTCATCTACTAGCATTCATTAGACCATCCCCAATGTCCACATTTTCATCTTTAGAAATGTCTGACACTTCATTGGGGGGTTTTTGAAGATGTGCTTAACTTTTTAAACTCACTTGATAAATTATTGGGTTACTTTTGAACTCTAATTGAGCATCTTCTAAATTCCTTCGATAGTCCATTAGATCATTTTAAAACTTCAATGATGGATCTTTCGAATTAAATTGATAGTGCATTGGGTGAATTTCTATCTTCATTCGAAGCATGTCATTTGGTTGTATGTTCTTCTACATTCCCCATGGGTAATGACATTTTATTTTGTTGGTCATATCCATTTTAACCTACGTTTTAGTATTACTATGGTTAGATTTCTAAGAATTGTAGAGTTAGAATGACGGTTGTGAATGTTTTTTCTTTCAATTGTAAGATTTTTAATCAAGTGACTAAATTGTGATGTATTCATCCTTGATCTAATATGGCTTTGGGTACTATGTTTATGGTATTTGTAATCGGACATGTCTTTAATTCTAAGTTGGTTCTTTATGCCTTTGGTTGTGTAAAATTTACCAAAATGAAATCGCCCTTACCCATGCCTCGACACCATGAATTGTGTGTATGATTGGCTACGGTAGAATGGAGTTGGTCGGCTCTAGGATGCTTTGAAACTTGTGTGTATCTTTCGCATCGAGTTGTCCTGGAGACTGGAATCGCCTAGGTCTCTCTCGGTGAGATCCTGAAGGAAATTGTGTAGGATGTTATGGGATTCTTCAAGCCTTTGACCTAGCGTGATTAAGGTTAAACCCCTGTACATTTAAACTAGTCGAATTGCGAAGAATCGCTTCAAGCAGGTTAAACCCCTGACCAGCGATCGACCCAATTCTCCCCATCGGAGCTTTGCAATTTCTCCCAATAGTGCTTGGAAAAAATTTCACCCAATCTGTTCATCGACACTTCCAAAAAATTTTACATTGACACCTTAACTGACCCATCGGCCCGTCGACACTTTCCTAAATTTTTCCATCGAAGCTTTTAATTTATCTGCCCATTGACACTTTCTCAAATTCTCTCATTAGAGTTCCGAGAATTTCGTCCATCAGCCTTTTGAAAGGAGAAGCCTAGCACAAGGTACACATGGGTTCCATGTGGACATGATGATGTAACCTTGCGGGAAATGCTTGAGATCTTTGAGAGATCGTATCTTTCTGTCTGAAGATCAGAATCAAGCATAACAATAGTCAATGGAAATCCTTTGAGGAGCATATTTGATCTAGATATGAAGACTCTGCATCAGAGCCATGTTTAGGTAAAGTAATCTAGTGAAATTTTAGAAAAAAGTTTTGTACTCCCTGCCAACCTAATGAAGTGTAAGGGTTGGGTGTGTTACAATTTTGGAAGACTTGTCTCCAAATATTTTGTGCACTATGTTGAACATGTTGGTAAACCTCTATAATAACCTTTTTTTGTGGACTCACATTTTAGTTGTTGGTGATATATCTCAATGGACTCTCCTCCATCTCTTGATTGTATTGAGATGAGTTAGTAATAACACGACGTCGGGTTCTTAAGTGGTCCCATGGTCCATACTCATAACATGAAAAACGATGAGGACCTACACACTAAGTACCTAAAGCTTTCAGACTCCCCTGATAAGATTTAGAAAAAAATTAATAATCATAGTGCTAAAATCTCCACATAGGTTTCTCAACATATTGCCAACTAGAGGGAGGAGCTCAAAGAATGGTTAGGATCACTATTGGCCTCCAAAAAACGCAAGGAGCTAAAACATCGCATGGATCAACCCACGGGGGAACCGTTAGCATATGATGAGCTACATCCTTGTTATCACACAAGTTGTAGGTTGGGAAAATCCCGACCCAACCACCAAGTGGCGACAAATTAAGGATACTCAATGTCACCTCGATATAGGTCTCACGCTTCAAGGGTGACTAGGTCACTCTAGGGAGGCAATCTCGGTGACCCTAGGGGGAATGGAAGGGGGAAACGGAAAAGGAAAGAGTGAAGTCCCTAGAGGTCAATTTTCTATATGGAAAAGGAAAGGTGATAATGAGTCTTAGGTTGTTTTGAGGTTGCCAAAGCCTTGGATGAATTGCCAAGAAGTTGGTACCTGCCCAAGACACAAGGAAAACCAGTATGCAGTATAATATGTTAGTTGGATAAGAAAGCTAGGCTTGTTGTCCCTGATTTTCAGCAATAAATGACAGTATATATCAGCAGTAAAACAAGTACTAAAGCTGCTAAAAAGATTGCTCAAATTCAAATGAAATATGCTTGAAACAAA
>JZKD02S1504724.1:0-10648 GCA_000966675.3 Picea glauca
CCTCAATATAGATTAGCCAACCAAGAACAATGCTTCTCTCCAAGAGAGAACTAACAAAGCAGAAGATCCTCCTCTACTCCTTCACTAGGAAAGAGTAGCGCACCACTTAACCAAGAGATACCAAGCGATAGACCAAAATCCTTATCAATGTCACACCTAGTTGCAGTAGCAGTTCCTCCAAGACTTGCACACTTCTTCATAGTTGCAGAGCTAGTGTGTTAGTGTCCAAGTGAAGCGCTAGCCTCCCTTATAAATAGTAGTCTGGCCTCCCTAAATTAGGTCTGGGCCGACCTGTCACTTTACCCTTTTAATTTATATTTAATTGTCAAGGCACAATAGGGCCAACTTTTACAAAGGCACAATAGGGCCTAATTAACAAATATAATATAATAATATTCTTTAGGGTTTGTCTTGGTCAAATACAATAAGGATATCTTCCGAAGCTACTCAATCTTCAACACTCCCTCTTAGCAAGGAAGGTATTCTTCTTGTCACGGTCATCATCACTGCTTCTGCGCTTTTTCATACTTGGTCATTGTCTCGTTGTCAATCACAGATCTATATATCATAGGAAGTTCTACAATTTCACCAGCCTTTTGTATTGGAGTAACATACCAGCCTGCGTTGGAGTACCAGCCTGCATTGGGGTAGCGTACCAACCTGCATTGGAGTTACCTGTTATCCCCCACTTTTAGGGATAACTAGGAGATCAAGTCTCAAGGCCCACAAGTCCTAGACATGGAGTACCGAGAGCCGGATCGACTTTAGCATGGCCCTGGAGGGCCCAACTTTTCTCCCTTTCAGCGCCTCCACATTGTCAGCAGCAACAACATCCATCAACTTCGGTTTGGTCCTGTGGCAGAGATGGTTCTTGCTCCATGAGGTAATAAGTCCGGGTATCATGCTATGTGTCACTCTGATCCTCAAAACCTTTGAATATGTGCATTTAATTCCTTTTGTTTCTAACGAGTTCTTGGATCTTATACTTATCCACTTGACCATGTCTAGGGGGGATGACAGGATGCCCTAGTAAGCCTGTGCCCATAGGTTTTAGTTTGCCACTGGAGGAATTTCTGAAAAGTCATCGTCCGCTCCCGTCATATTACCACTTTTCCATCTTACTTCCCGCTCATCCGTCCCATTACATTTGTCTAGGCATTGGGTTGGCCAATCATTTAAGGGTTGCACATTACCTTGTGGGAAGAAGGGGCTAAAGGCCCAGAAGGTAAAAGCAAGTTGGAAAAAGATAAAAGCCTAAAAACAAAACCTCGAGATGCTTCGCCCAGGGATCCTCGAGAAAGCAATAAAAGGCTTCTCAGCAAGAAACAAGAGGGACCCATAAAAAATAATAAAACAAAACCTAGTCAAAGGATAGGGTGTCTCATCACAAGCCAGCCTATTACATCCATGGGCACCTAGCAGTATGACACTACTAGCAGTTGGTTACCATGCCAGGGTAGTGGCTCTAGGTTGCATGGCCAAGAGAAAGGGGGTCTCATCACGAGCCAACCTTCTCATTTCCGTGAAAGTACTTGTGGGTAACATTACCACCACTGGTCACCACGCCAGGGCAGTGTCCCCTGATTATCTTCTTGAAGAAAAAGAAATAAAGAATAAAAGAATAAAAGGCATGAATGGGCTTGGAAATATGTGCATCCAGGATAGGTGCAACTCACCTTCTACAAAGGCACCCACAGGTAAGACTTACATTCCCCTGCTTTCACTGCACCCATGTCAAGACATCCCTTATCCACCTCACCCATTTACATGACTTGGATTTAGTCTCTTCCGGAAACATCCCTTCTCCAGTGGACACTAGCCCAATAGGATGCCCTGTCACCTCCTCCAAACTTGTATTGCAGATTTGTATAATGTCTTTGAGCATTTAATTGGGGTAAAAGGGGTTTTATGCACATGTTTAATAATATTGATGATGAGATGTAATTGGCATTGCTATGATCCCTGTGACTTATGAGCCCATGGAGGGCGTAGCTGTTGATGTACAAGATCATACCCGGCGGACAGATACCATATTGGACCGGTACACATGGGGAGATGATTAGTTCGGACCTCCATGGGGCTGTAGAGCCCACCAGATGGATGTCGAGACCCTAGCAGGGGGCAGAGACAAGATAGAGGGGTTTGCACCGGAGAAGAGGAGGACGTTCCATAAAAGCACCCTGACAGAGCCTTACCTAGGGGGGTTGTCACCTCCCCACGGGAACATTGGCCTTGGAAGGCCCAGGATGTCTCCCAGCAGTATGGACGTTTTGGGAGGCATCTATGGCAGTTTTGGCACATGTGGCAGCTTGGAGAAGCTCAAGGAGGGCTAACGTTTTGCTCCAGGAAGCTGCATTTGCACTAAAAGGGGCTAACGTCACCCTAGAAAGGGGATGACGTCTCTCTATTGCTTGATTAGGGTTTTAATTTAAGACATTTAATGTAAAACAGTATTATTGTGTATTTTGGCCTTGTCGGCCTTTTGATGACCTAAATTGTAATTGAGGTCATTGGTAGACTATATATTGAGGGTTTTAACTTTTTACTCTAATTTTATCATCATCTTTCACTCACACATTAGTGAGGTCTGAAATTTGTGCCCTTCTTAAGGTTATTGGCTGAAATTTTGAGGTGCACTTGTTGAAGGAAGACTTTTCTTGGCATTTTTGGCATTTCTCTTGGTGGAAGGTGTTACAACTAGGGTTTTGCTACATGGTTTCTTGGTTTATGTAAGTGAATTTCTACAAACACTTCTTAATTGAATGGTTTTAGTTTTATTTACTTGCATATGTTATTATGTTTTGTTGAATCAAACCCTATGTAACAAGCACTAGTTAATGTCCTTGTCTCATGTCCCCACTAAGATTTTAAGCCATTTGATTTGCTGAAGAAGATAGAGCCTTGCCATAGCAACACTCTATCCATCTTCTTCTAGCTAGCTATTTTTCCTTGTTGTTGAGCTAAGAAGGAGAAAAACGCACCAAGGCCTAGGGTTTCTATACCTTGGTGAGTCGTTTTTCCCTAGGGTTTGTCTTGTGGGGCCTTGCTTTAGCAACACATCACTTACAAACTCTCGTCTTAGACCTTATCAATCATTATTCAAGCTAGTTGTTTTATCTATTGCCATTGAGCTAAAGAAGGAGGAGAGAGCATTGGGGCCTAGGGTTTCTACACCTTAGTGAGCCTCTCTCCCCTAGGGTCTCATCTTTAAGGCCTTGCTTTAGCAACACCTCAAAATTTAACCCTCTTGTCTTTGGCCTTTCATTATCATTTAGTCCTTCAACCTTTCAAGCCTCTTTTGACTCCATTTTCCCTAGTAGCGCACTGGTCTAAGGCCTCTTGTATTGAGTAACTTGATCACAAACAAACTTCTAAACTTTGAACAACCTCTAACCCTTACTAACCCTAGCCTAGACTAATCCTACTAATCCTATTGTTGTCGTCACCTTATGCTATAAACACCTTTGTGCAGCTTTCGTTTTACTTCTAAAGCAATTTAATGATTGGTTAAGGCATTGCTTATAAAGTGTTGATGTTGTTACATTGAATGCCAAGGTTTTCTTTAGCATTTATTGAGAAGTGATATTGTAAGCATTGCTATTGCACAAACATTGATTTACTTCGTCAATATTATTGCTCAATTGCTTATTATCAAAAAAGTCATTGATTATATGAAGTACTAACCAGCAAGCAAGCTTGCACATATAGTTTCTTTGTTGCTTTGTCTCGAGCAGGTACCCTTCTTGGTTATTACTTGTGGTTATCTTTTATCTTCATTGGCTATTAAGCCGGACTTTCTAATCAGGTGGTGACTTGTGAGGGGGAATATTATCACTTAGCCTTCCTAAGCCTTTTTTCCTTCTCAAAACCCCAGGTCACCGGGGACATCTCCCCTTGGGATTTACCTCCCTAAATAGAAAGAACCATCCCATTGAGGTGACAGTGGTGGGATTGGTTCAGTTACACCAGTTTGACCTTCTTACATCTGTCTTCTACCTTAACTACAAACTGTGTGTTAACATTACCAACCTGCACTGGGGTAGCATACTATCCTGCATTGGGGTTACCAACCTGCGTTAAGGTAGCATACCAGCCTGCGCTGGGGTTGCCAACCTACACTAGGGTAGCGTACCATCTTGTGTTGGGGTAGCGTACCAACCTACGTTGTGGTAGCGTACCAGCCTGCGTTGGGGTTACCAACCCGCACTAGGGTAGTGTATCAGCCTGTGTTGGGGTTACCAACCTGCACTGGGGTAGCATACCACTACTGGGAATCGCATCACCTCCCTCTACTGGGGATCCCATCACTTACCTCTATAAGGGATCGCATCACCTCCCTCTACTGGGGATCACATCACCTCCCTCTACTAGAGAAAACAATCACTTCTTACTACTGGAGAAGTCTTTCTGGATCACTCCAAGCTTGTCTCTGAAATACTCGAACTTGACTCTGGACAAGGGCTTGGTCAACACATCTGCTACCTGTTCGTCGGTGGCAATATACTAAAGTCTTACTACTCCCTTCTGTACCATGTCCCGAACATAGTGGTATTTGATCTCGATATGCTTGGACTTGTCATGACACTTTGGGTTCACTGACAACTTTATGCAACTCGGGTTGTCATAAAAGATGTAGGTTTCCTTCAACTCAAGATCAAATAATTCTGCGATCAACTTGCGAAGTCACACTGCTTCGCCACAAGTTGACCATGCTGCCACATACTATGCTTCTATGGAACTGAGTGCCATATAGGTCTTCTTTTCACCGAGTCACGAGATCAAAGTTGATCTCGTACTAAAGCAATATCCGGATGTACTTTTTCGATCTGTGACACCGCCTGCCTAATCTGAATTTGCAATCTTATCTCACACTCCGAGATATATCTAGGTCCATAATCGATTGTACCTTTTAGGTACTGTTATCCCCACTTTTAGGGATAACTAGGAGATCATGTCTCAAGGCCCACAGGTCCTAGACATGGAGTACCGAGAGCCGAATCGACTTTAGCATGGCCCTAGAGGGCCCATCTTTCCTCCCTTTCAACGCCTCTACTTTGTCAGCAACAACAGCATCCATCACCTTTGGCTTGGTCTTGTATCTGAGATGGTTCTTGCTCCACGAGGTAATGAGTCCGGGTATCATGGTATGTGTCACTCTGATCCTCAAAACCGTTGAATATGTGCATTCAATTCCTTTTGTTTCTAACAAATGCTTGGATCTTATGCTTGTCCACGTGACCATGTCTGGGGGGAATGACAGGATGTCCTAGTAAGCATGTGCCCACAGGTTTTGGTTTGACACTGGGGGGATTTTTGGAGAGTCATCGTCCGCTCCCGTCATATTATCACTTTTTCATCTTGCTTCCCGCTCATCTATCCCTTTACACTTGTCCGGGCATTGGGTTGGCCAATCATTTGGGGGTTGCACCTTTCCTTGTGGGAAGAAGGGGGTAAAGGCCCAAAAGGTAAAAGCAAGCTGGCAAAAGATAAAAGCCTAAAAATAAACCTCGAGATGCTTTGCCCAGGGATCCCCGAGAAAGCAGTAAAAGGCTTCTCAACAAGAAACAAGAGGGACCCAATAAAAATAATAAAACAAGACCTAGTCAGAGGATGGGGGGTCTCATCACGAGCCAGCCCATTAGGTCCATGGGTACCTAGCAGTATGACACTACTAGCAGTTGGTTATCACGCCAGGGTAGTGGTTCTTGGTTGCATGGCCAAGAGAAAGGGGGTCTCATCACGATCCAGCCTTCTCATTTCTGTGAAAGTGCTTGTGGGTAACATTCCCACCACTGGTCACCACGTCAGGGCAGTGTCCCCTGATTATCTTCTTGAAGAAAAAGCAATAAAAGAATAAAAGGCATGAATGGGCTTGGAAAAAATTGCATCCAGGACAGATGCAGCTCGCCTTCTACAAAGGCACCCACAGGTAAAGCCTTGCATCCCCTGCTCTCACTACACCCATTTGCCAAGATATCCTTTATCCACCTCACCCACTTACATGACTTAGATTTAGTCTTTTCCGGGAACTTTCCTTTTCCAGTGGACACTAGCCCAATAGGACATTCTGTCACTTTCCCCAAACTTGTATTGTAGACTTGTATAATGTCTTTGAGCATTTAACTGTGGTAATAGGGGTTTTATGCACATGTTTAATAATATTGATGATGAGATATGATTGACATTGCTATGATCCTTGTGACTTATGAACCCATGGAGGGCGTAGCTGTTGATGTGCAGGATCATGCCCGACGGACAAGTACCACATTGGACAGGTACACATGGGGAGATGATTAGTTCGAACCTCCATGGGGTTGAAGAGCCCACCCGATGGATGTTGAGACCCCAGCAGGGGGTAGAGACAGGACAGAGGGGTTTACACAAGAGAGAAGGAAGATGTCTTGCAGAGGCACCCCGACAGAACTTGACCTAGGGGGGTTGTGCCCTTTTCAGTGGAACGTTGGCCTTGGAAGGCCTGGGATGTCACCCATCAGGTTCATGACATCATCCTTGCTTCATGAACGTTTTGGCAGATTGACAGGGCAGTTTGGCACGTGTGGCAGCTTGGAGAAGCCCAAGGAGGGCTAACGTCTTGCTCCTGGAGGCTGCATTTGCCCTAGAAGGGGATGACGTCTCTCTTTTGCTTGATTAGGGTTTTAATTTAAGCATTTAATGTAAAACAGTATGATTTTGGTATTTTGGCCTTGTCGGCCTTTTATGACCTAAAAAGTAATTAAGGTCATTTCTACTATATAAATTGAGGGTTTTAACTCTCATTTTATCATCATCTTTCACTCACTCATTAGTGAGGTCTGAAATTTGCGCTACAGTTGGAGTTCTTGGCTGAAATTGTGAGGCACACTTGTTGAAGGAAGTCTTTTATTGGCATTTTTGGCATTTATCTTGGTGGAAGGTGTTACAACTAGGGTTTGCTACTTGATTTATTGGTTAAATGTAAGTAAATTTCTGCAAAATTTCTTAATTGAATGGTTGTAGTATTGTTTCTCTTGCATTTAGGGTTATAATTTGCTAATTTAAACCCTAGGGGACAAGCACACATTGAAGGTCCTTGTCTCATGTCCCTATCAAGATTTTAGCCATTTTATTTGTTGAAGTGAGATAGAGCCTTGCCTTAGCAACACTCTACTCTCTCTAGCCCTTGTTGAAGAGGATTGAGCCTTGCCATAGCAACACTCAAGTCTATCTTCTCCCATGCTAGCCGTTTTACCTTATTGAAGCTAAGAAGGAGAAAACACATCAAGGCCTAGTTCCCCTAGACCTTGGTGAGCCGATTTTCCCTAGGGTTTGCTTGGTAAAGCCTTGCCATAGCAATACGTTACCTGCAAAACCTCTTGTCTTAGTTTTGTGCAACCTTTTGAGCTAGCCGTTTTTGCCATTGAGCTAAGGAAGGAGGAGAGAGCACTGAGGCCTAGTTCCCCTACACCAAAGTGAGCCTCTCTCCCCTAGGGTTTCATCCCTGAGGCCTTGCCATAGCAACACCTCAAGGTCTAACCCTCCCGTCCTTAGTCTTATTATTATCTTTGATCCTTCAACTTGTGTCCTCCTTTTGACTCCATTTTCCCTAGGAACGCACTGATCTAAGGCCTAGCGTGTGAGTACTTTGATCAAAACAACTTCTGATACTTTGAACAAACCCTAACTATTCTAACCCTACTAACCTTGTTGTTGTCGTCATCTTTCTTGTGCTATAAACATCCTTGTGCAGCTCTCGTTTTACTTGTAAGCAATTGAATGGTTGGTTAAGGCATCATCTAATGAAGTGTTAATTTGTCACATTGAATGCCAAGTTTCTTTAGCATTTATTGAAGAAGTGATATTGTAAATTGTTGTTATNGAGGGCGTAGCTGTTGATGTGCAGGATCATGCCCGACGGACAGGTACCATGTTGGACAGGTACACATGGGGAGATGATCAGTTCGGACCTCCATGGGGCTGAAGAGCCCACCAGAGGGATGTTGAGACCCCGGCAGGGGGTAGAGACAGGACAGAGGGGTTTGCACAAGAGAGAAGGAGGACATCTTGCAGAGGCACCCCGGCAGAGCTTGGGGGGTTGTGCCCTTTTCAGTGGAACGTTGGCCTTGGAAGGCCTAAGACATCACCCATGAGGTCCATGACATCATCCTTGCTTCATGGACGTTTTGGCAGATGGACAAGGCAGTTTGGCACGTGTGGCAGCTTGGAGAAGCCCAAGGAGGGCTAACGTTTTGCTCCTGGAGGTTGCATTTTCCCTAAAAGGGGCTAACGTCACCCTAGAAAGGGGATGACATCCTTTTGTTGCTTGATTAGGGTTTTAATTTGACATTTTAATGTAAAACAATATGATTTTAGTATTTTGGCCTTGTTGGCCTTTTTATGACCTAAAAGTGAAATTAGGTCATGATACTGTATAAATTGAGGATTTTTACCTTCATTTTTTCATCATCTTTCACTAACTCATTAGTGAGGTCTGAAATTTGCGCTACTCTTGGAGTTCTTGGCTGAAATTGTGAGGCGCACTTGTTGAAGGAAGTCTTTTATTGGCATTTTTGACATTTATCTTAGTGGAAGGTGTTACAACTAGGGTTTGCTACTTGATTTCTTGATTGAATGTAAGTAAATTTCTGCAAAACTTCTTAATTGAATGGTTGTAGTATTGTTTCTCTTGCATTTATGGTTATAATTTGTTGATTTAAACCCTAGGGGACAAGCACACATTGAAGGTCCTTGTCTCATGTCCCTATCAAGATTTTAGCCATTTTATTTGCTGAAGTGAGATAGAGCCTTGCCTTAGCAACACTCTACTCTCTCTAGCCCTTGTTGAAGAAGGTTGAGCCTTGCCATAGCAACACTCAAGTCTATCTTCTCCCATGCTAGCCGTTTTACCTTATTAAAGCTAAGAAGGAGAAAAGGCATCAAGGCCTAGTTCCCCTACACCTTGGTGTGTCGATTTTCCCTAGGGTTTGCTTAGTAAAGCCTTGCCATACCAACACGTTGCTTGCAAACCTTCTTGTCTTAGTTTTATGCAATCTTTTGAGCTAGCTGTTTTGCATTGAGCTAAGGAAGGAGGAGAGAGCACTGAGGCCTAGTTCCCCTACACCAAAGTGAGCCTCTCTCCCYTAGGGTTTYATCCYTGAGGCCTTGCCATAGCAACACCTCAAGGTYTAACCCTCCCGTCCTTAGTCTTATTATTATCTTTGATCCTTCAACTTGCGTCCTCCTTTTGACTCCATTTTCCCTAGGAACGCACTGATCTAAGGCCTAGCATGTGAGTACTTTGATCAAAACAACTTCTGATACTTTGAACAAACCCTAACTATTCTAACCCTACTAACCTTGTTGTTGCCGTCATCTTTCTTGTGCTATAAACATCCTTGTGCAGCTCTCGTTTTACCTGTAAGCAATTGAATGGTTGGTTAAGGCATCATCTAATGAAGTGTTAATTTGTCACATTGAATGCCAAGTTTCTTTAGCATTTATTGAAGAAGTGATATTGTAAATTGTTGTTATTATACAGACATTGACTTCGTCAATATTTATTGCTCAATTGCTTATTATCATATAGTCATTGATTATATGAAGTACTAACCAAGTGAGTAAGCTTGCATATATATATTTCTTGTTGCTTTGTCTCAGGCAGGTACATCTCTTTGGTTATATTTCTCTTTATTGGCTGGTTAGTCGGACTATCTGCTCGGTGGTGACTTGTGAGAGGGAATTTATCTTTTAGCCTTCAATCCTTTGCCTTCTCAAAACCCCAGGTCACTGGAGACGTCTCCCCTGGGCCTTACCTCCCTAAACAGAAAGAACCTTCCTATCGAGGTGACATTGGGTAGGATTGGTTCAGTTACGCCAGTTTGATCTCTTTACATCTATCATTTATCCTAACTACAAACTATGCGATAACAGGTACCTCATCACATGTTTTGCCATAAAAAGGTGAACATGTCTTTCACCGCAAAACATATATGTGTCCTCGTGTTCTTCGAACCAAATTTTCACATCACATTGTACCAACTTGGTACACTTGCTCAGTTGCAATTCAATCTGCACAATCATGTGTTGGCTCTATGTGCTTTCTGCAAAGCACTATTTGTCTCACTGTCAAAGAATGTGTCCTCTACTCTCTCTACAACTTGTTCCTTCTGGAACTGGGAATCTGCTCCTGCAACTGCTCTTTCTGAAGCTGAGAATGACTGCTCCATTCTCAATGTAGTTGTTGAACTCTGAGAGTAGCTCCTCTATTCTCTAGAAGTAACTCGATCTTCTATTGCAGTCATGTCTCCATGGCTCGACTCATGTACTGCACCAACTTTCACTGGAGATAACTCAATCTCAAATACAGGGATTGTCATACCTGCTCCCTCTGAATCTCATACTGTGTCGGCTTCTTTAAATGAATCATGTTTGTTCTATATATACTTCTTCTGATCACTGGAGCAAGTGTCTCGTCATCAATGTTGTATATCTCGTCTCGGGGAAAGTATCAGCAAGGGTCCGAAATGTAACTTATCGGCGACATTGGTGGAAAATATTGGAATATCTCGGAAAATGTCGCAAGACCTCAAAAAAATACAAAAACACTCATTTTTTTCAATTTTTTAAACATGTAAAGCAACAACAACATCAAATAAACACATTGCTACATAAA
>JZKD02S1504735.1:0-19883 GCA_000966675.3 Picea glauca
ATACCCATATTAGATATCATTTTCAAAATATTGATCACACTACCAACCTTCCTAACCTCTTAACTCAACAAAAGTATGGTGATCTTGGAAAGCTTCTCTTAATTCTTTTCGAGCATAGAAACAAGATTCTAAAGAATCACAAGTAATCACTTACCCTCTTAAGGTTCGATAGACCAATTAGGTCTTAGTGGACGTTAATCATCATCATCGTCATCATTATAGTTATTTTTAATTAGGTAGAAGAGACATTAAGATTCCTCTTGTTCTTGAAATCACTTATATCAATGCATTAAGATTTAAGGTATAATAAAACACATGCATATTTTTCATATTAATTATATATTATAGTTATTTTTAATTAGGTAGAAGATGGTAAGATTCCTCTTGTTTTTGAAATCACTTATATCAACGCATTATATTATATTAAAACATATACATATTTTTCATATTAATTATATATTATAGTTATTTTTATATTATAGTTGTTTCTATAATGCTAGTTTTAGGAGAGTTCTTACAGAATCCAACTCAATTATTTGTTCATGTGCCGAAACCTACTTTAAATTTGGTGAAATGATTACTAGAGAAATACAAAATCCTACTAGCATTATAGAAATCTTGTGGCCCCTATTTGTCTATATCAAAAAAGCTCCATGTATACAATTTTTCATCAATAGCTCCTCTATTTTACTTGGGACTTTTTCCTTCACCTCCATCTTGCAACCTTGAAATAAACCATACACATGTGAGTACACTTGGAAAGTAGTTTTCTTATTATCATTAAATATGTTATCATTACAAGCGACCCATAATCCCCACAACATTAAACAAGGTAAAAATCTAAAAAAATTTAACTCCTTCCTAAACCACTTCCCCAAGCATTCCTCTATAGATGCTCCATTCCACACATTTGAGATACTTGTTATCTTTTCTACATCCTTCCAAATTTGGCCTACATAGGGACACTTGATCATTAAATGTAATGTGTCTTCCTTTACTCCCTTGCATAAATAACACATACTTGGACCATTTTTACTCCTTTTTTGAATCAAGTCCTATGTCAATACCCTATTTTTAAGAGATAACCATAAGACTATCTATATTTGTAGGTGCTTTGATTTTCCAAAATTTTAATCACCACCATGCGTCTACTTGTTCATCATCAATAATCATAACTTTGCACTCTATCCCGGTAATATATGTTCCCAATGCATTGTATTTTTCTCATGCCAGAGTACCCGACACCTCCTTAATTCTTATATGACTCTTCCTTAACTTTTCTATATGCATATTCCACCTAGCCTCTCTTCCCCTTTGTAGTTCCAATGCTTGTGCTATTTTCCAACCTTGAGACCAAATAAAAGAAGTTGCATTATCTTCTGATTGATTTAAAAAATACATACCTTTACTTTGTAAATTGACTAAGTCATCTAGTGGGAGGAAAACTACATTCCCAGAACCTAGAATAGAGTCTACACCCAATCTTACCTATTTTCCATTTCCTACCCTCTAGGATAAATTATTACCAATAATAGGAAAGGCTAGTACCAATGCCTTCCACTGATTAAACACATTTTTATGCTTTTCCTATGGTTTCTTGTCCAATCCATGAATGAACCTATAGTTATATGCTTCTGCTCTTAGATCACTTGTTTTCACAAACTATCTTTGGTCAATAGATTCAACAAGCTTTTAGAAGCTAGCGATTGTCTAAATAAGTGAATGTGATTTAAGCCCTAGCCATCCATATCTTTTGGATTGGTTATATCTATCCATTTAGCCAAGTCTATCCCTTGTGAATCATGTCTCCCTCCCCATAAAAATTAAGCAATCTTTCTTGAACCTTTCCAACACACCTTCTGGAATGAAAGAAAGCACATGCCAATATACATGAATTTCTTCCAAGACAGACTTAACCAGTGTGAGCATTCCTCCCCTTGAGAGCCATCTGTTGCACCAATGAAATATTATTTTTTTATCCTTTCAATTAACCACCCCCAATCTTTTTTACCATAGCAATAAGGTCTTAGGATGAAACCCAAGTACTTTAGGCCCTCCCACATATCAATGACTTTAAAGGAGAACATTGAAGTTAACCTTTGAATAAATTCCTCCCTCATCGAGGGTTTTCCATAAGTAGATTTTTCACCATTTCCCTCCATACCTGTGGCCACATATAAAGTATTAATATCCTTTGAATCTTTCTAGCTTCTCTCTCAAAACAATTTAAGAAAAATACAATATCATCTACAAATAATAGATGGGTTAATAGAAGTAAACCAATATTTATGCCTTATACTCCACCTCTCCCTTTTTCTTCCATGATTTCCCTTAATAGACCTTCAACTACCAATATGAACAATAAGGGGGATAAGGGACATCCCTGCCTTAGTCCTTTTGTTGGTTTGAAAAAGCTTGATGCTGGCCCATTTATCAACAATGCAAAATTCATAGAGGTTGCACAACCCATGATCCAATTTACCATAAAATATTAAACCCTACATGAATCAATAGTAACCTCAAATACATCCATTTGATTATTTCATAAGCCTTTGATAGATCCAACTTGATGACCATAGATGACTTCTTCTCACTCTTTATGAAATCAAGACCTTCTTGTACTATTCCAATAGCTTCTTGGATTTGCCTTCCCTCCAAGAAACCAAACTATTATGATAAGGTTGCTTTTGAAAGAATTCCTTTGATCTTGATTGCAATCATATTTTTTATGATATTATAATTACAATTACAAAGGGAAATGGGTCTGAAATAATCAAGATTTTAAGGATTTTCTTTATTAACTCTCAAGCAACCTAATGGAATTCTTTACTTCGTTAATCACCTTTAACAAGTCCTTTTCAACCAAATCATAGAAACCGAGAAAAAATTCAGTAGTTCACCCATCATGACCTGAGATTTTGTCTTTCTTAAAAGAGGATAATACTACTCTTAACTCCTCCTTTGAGACTACCTCAAGGAGATTCTCATTGTATTCATTAGTCACAAATTTGGGGAAGAACACTGATAATTTAACAATTTCTACTATATTTGTTGGGTCAGGATCCTTATAAATATTGTGAAAATGTCTAGCCCCAACAACAATTATCTCCCTATCACTTCTTGCTCATTCTCCTCTCTCATTTTTAATTTTCCAAATTGTAATCTTTTTCCCTATGGTTAGAAAAATGATGGAAGAATTTGGCATTCTCATCACCATTTTCTAACCAAATTCCCTTGCTTTCTGGCCTCCATTCAACTTCCCTATTTGCTAATTTTCTCCTCACTTTGCATTTTGTCTCATTCAATTTTAGTTTTTCCTCTTATGAAGCATGCATATCTCTTCCTTGTCTTCATTCAATACCTTATATCTAGACTTGTATATTTTAGCAGCCAAACCCATTACCTTGGATTTTATGATCTTCAAAGATTTTTCAAACTAAACACTAGTTATATATCCTCGACTCTCATCAAACCTCCTCCAATGGATTTTTATCAAATTTTGGAACTCTTCCTCTTCTAGCCAATTGGAATTGAATTTGAAAAGAGATGGAGATTTTTCATTGCTTGAGTCTAGCTGTAAAAAAATAGGAAAATGATCTAAGCCACCACCATTATCAACCCATGTCCTAGACATATCCACCTTCCCCATAAGATTATGATATGAGCCACCACCACTGCCAACCCACACCCTGGACCTATCCACCTTCCCCATAATAATTTTAGACATAAAAAATATATCCAATATTTTTGATACACCATCAATTCCCAGCCTATTATTTGTCCATGTTGGAGTAATCTTGACTAACTCAACATCAATGAGACATGCCCGCTCAAAGTTAAACCCAAAATAATTTCCTAATCTATTGATTCTAGTCGATGGACCACATACCTCGTACCTATTCCATGTGAAATTCAAATCTCCACCATAACCACATAATCTTTCTTTAAGAGACTGAGATTTAAAAAACCATCCCAATACCTTTGCATGTCTTCATATGGCCCATAAATATTAAGAACACGAACTAAAATACCCAAAGCCTCGACTTCAAAATTGGTACAAAAAATTGATACAATTGAGAAAGTATTTATGAGAGAAAGATTATAATTCCACCCAATAACTATTCCCCTAGATAAACCATCAACATTAATAGAAAGAAATTCCTAATTTTTTAAACAGGATCTTAACATCCCAGTAATGTTTTCTCCATCCTCCATGGATTCTTGGATAAGAATAATGTCTAGATTTCCCTTTTCTACTAGTTTGTAGAGGGAAATATTCTTAGAGGGGTTGCCCAACCTTCTAATATTTAGGGACATTATTATCATTTTCCAACCCCTTTGTGGGTTTGACTAGCTCTAAGGACCCCAGTAATTTGTCTATGTTTCCCTTGTCTTTCCAAGCCTTCTCTTGAGTGATTTCAATATGGGATTTTATTTCTACATAATTGTGTTTAAGAGCTACACCAACCACCCCAAGGGTTTCCCATCAAACACCTCTTTCCCCTTTCTTGGTCTTAGCTGATATCACCCAAATGGCTTCGATGCCCCCTCCGAGTTTGCAATTTCATCAAGTGAAATTCCTTTGTAATCTAAACTTGAAGGGGAACTAGAGGTTCCTTGCTATCAATGTGAATTAAAGACTCTTTGGCTAGGGACTAGCCTCTCATGATTAGATTCCCCCCTAAAATCCAAGTGGGGTTTATAGGAAAATTTGTTAGGTTTTGTTTAAAAGATTCAAACCTCACACCACTATTTTATTTATTGATAGTGAAATGGAGGGGGGGGGATTCAATATGAGATGTACCTTCAATTTCTCCTATAGCTATATTTTGTAGATAAAGAGAGTCTTTCAACCTTGAAGCACTTTGGATTGACTCATCAATTGTTGGACATTTTCCTTTGAAGCAAGTACAATTTGAGTTGGATCAATATCCATATAGATCTCTTGATTAGCCACCAAATCAATTGCCAATTCACCCTCCTATCAACAAGAATGTTCTACCTCTTGAGAAACCTATTCATTAACGAAATGGACCTTCTCCTTCTCAACCCTTCTCCTCAAACCTTCTTCAGAAAATATTTTGTACAACCTTTGGTAATGTTCCTATTGTTGAAGTTTTGCAACTTCGGGTAGTCATTCTCCATAATAAATTACAAGAGACCATTATAGAAGACCCTAGAATGCACTAGAAAGAAATATAGGACAATAATATCAAGTCGGAAAATGACAAGTCGGCACTGCCATTAAATTAAGGTGACTTGAATAGTATAAATAAATGCATATTCATTTCATTATTGCATGTCTCATCATCTCTCCTCTTCTAGTGCTCATTAGCCAGTTGCAATTGCAGTTGTAGTATCCAGTTGCAGTTGTAGTTGTAGTATCCAATTGCAGTTGCAATAGCTAGTTGCAGTTGCAGATGCCAGTTGCCAATTGTGTTAGTTTTGTGGTGCCCTATCTTGTTTTAGTGATGTGCCATACTTGAGGGATCTTCCTCACACTAGGGCACAAATTTATATGTGCTTGGAACTCTTCATTTGACTGGTAATTTATTCATGAACTTGGATTGAATTTCTTCTAGAGAAAAGTTTGTTAGGTTTTTCTACCGAATTCGGGTTTTCCTAGGATAAATCTTGTGTCTCTTGTGCATGGCTATTTCTCTGTGATTCTGTTATTTCTGCTACAGTTTTATTTCAGTTGTAATTTTCAGTGTGTAATTAATCTATGATAACAGTGGCATTAAAATATGTTTGAAATCATAAAGTAATAATTATCAGATCTAGAAATTAGAAAAATCAACACCTCTGCATATGAAATCTCACACACCTGAATGGAATATTGTACTGGTCGAGGATTTGCTTATCAGTTTTGTTGCACATCTCAATATCCATACCATCCACCAAACCCTCCCACACATCAATTTCCACTAATAATTTCTCCACCATCCTAAAAGCACTAATCTTGGAAGATTGATCCACAATTATATGCTTACCTAGTTTTTTTCCTAGTTGTTGTAGGAAATTTTATGTGTAATATTCTAGGGGAAGCCTCAAAATTTTGATCCATATTGGAATTTTTTAGACTAATTCAGACCTCATATTGAAATATGTGTGCCAAGTATTTAAGCAAAGAAAGGAAGAAATATCCCAGTACCAGTTCCCCTTAAATATATTACGTGCATCCTCTTCAGATCTAGATAAAAGACCCAACCACCCTCTTATCATAATATAAAACATAGGGCCATAACCTATAACCAGTTTCTAGCATTGTTACATCTATTCATTTAAGGAATCTACAACTACGTGACACCTGTATAATTTCCCAATCAAATCCTTTCTTGAAAAATTCATTACTTGCACAACCCTTAAACGTTCCCCTACCTCCATGTTTACTTTACCTATTTTTTTATCACCTTCCTTTTTTCTTTAAGGTTCTTTTCTCAAAATACTTTTGGCTTGACTCCTCTTTCCGACCTTCACATAATGCCTCAAAGTCTAAATTTGCACCTACAAACCTTGCCCATTTTGATTGGTCACTACAAACCTCCTCTCTAGGGTTTCTATCGATACTTGAGTATGTCTAATGTTATTGTGTCACCTAAACCTATTAGCTTGGAGAATTTATAGGTATATAATTAGACTTCAAAAGTAATAACCCATCACCCTCTACTTCAGAAGAAGATAGACCTTTGTTTTCCCTTGGATTTCTGGGACATTCCTATATTGAGATTGTCAGATTTGGAGCATGATGATTGTTATGTGGGTCTTCAATAAATTTGACATTGGAACCAACTCCAAAGTTTGAGGTCACAATTTCCAGCTCCTCACATAGGCCAATTGAACCACAGTCCTCTCATGTTTTGTATTATATCCACAAAAGGAAAAGTTTTGAACATTTGGCTTTGAAACGTGCCTTGTTCTATCCATGAAATGTTTCTCTATTCTCCTATGAACCTAGCATCTCACCTCTGACAACATTTACCTCATAGCAAAACCCCATCTCGAATGACTAGATATATGCAAAACATGTTTTTTTTGGCATGTAAAAGTGCTCCATGATTGCTTTTCTATCCAATTCCACCACTCAATCTGTAGTGGTAGAATAAATGGTAAGGGTAGTGGAGAAAACTGAAACGGAAATAATGTTAGACATCTGGTATATAATATGGATATGAGAACTAGAGGGTGGAAATGTTAGCCATCAAGTCCATGTAGTTGTGGAAACAACAAATTTGATTGGAAACCCTAGCGTCATCACCCAAGAGTGTCAGTATAAATACTTAATAAATGAGTCTTATAGTTTTTGTAGAAAGGGTATAATTATTTCTTTCCATACATCCTTGGAGGAATGCATAGACACTTTGCACAACACTTCGACAAAAATATGTACACTGATTTCTATGAGAAGTTGTCAAACAATAAGCTAAACACCTTGGCTTGCATCCTTGAACCAAGCCAATAGATATTTCTAGTCATATGTCTAATAATCTAGTAGATCAAATGATCCTATTCATTATTGGGCGACAATGCTTCTATATGAACCAACACCTCCTCCTACATGGTCTACCTTATATTCTCTTTTTGACATATTCCAGTGGATCTCTAGGGAACTCCTTCTTGTTATGTTTTTTAGCCAGTTGTTGTTTGTTTTTTAGTTTATTACAGTGAAAGAAAAAAAGAATATATTTTTTCAAGTTTTGAGTGTATGGAAATCAAAGCAAGGCTACTGGTAGAAACAAACACCATAGAGAAATAACTCACACAAGATCAAGACACTGAAATTTACATGGTAAAACCCTCGAAGAGGCAAACATGCACGGGGAAATATAAAATTTGTATCATTTCTCAAGAAGGTTTACATCTACTACAATATTCTTTGTCATATCAATTTAATAGACAAATGACCATCCATGACATTTAAATGGAGATTAGGGACCAATGAAATGAAACGACACATAGAAAGCATTGATACAATCAAGAATAGGTCGATCATCAATTCACCTATGCGCAAGATATAATTCTAACCGTCAAATAAAAAAGTGTAAAAGAACACTAAAAACACACATGACTAGTGCATTAGACCAAATTCATTTTAAGTAATCTCCTAATGTCTAATATCCTTACATATCCCTTTAATAACAACTTGGTATAAAAGAAAGAATTTACAAAATGACATAAAGAGAAGGAAGGAGGCATTAGAACTATCCTCTCTTAATGACAACTTCCTTCACATTGAATATGTTTCCAAATGAAATATTTTGATATGGGTCGTGTGATTATTTTGAACTAGATGTTAGGCAAGATGAATGGCACTTTGGTCGTCAGACCATAATGTCACCAAAGAACAATATAAAAAACATGACAATGAATATGGCAACATTGAAGTTGAAAGGATCTTACGAAGTTACAATCAAGTGTTTAAGATCCACAAGAGTGAAAAAAGAACTTGTGCTCCAAACAACACGTGTGCTAAGACAGTTCCCATCATAAAATGCACATGTACAAAGGAATAAAAATACATTGCCATCAAAACTATCAAGATAATTGAAAGTGTTGAAGCTCGAAAAACCCAAGGAAAGTGATCTAAAAGATAATAAAAAATTATCGATGATTAGAAAAAATGTTTCAAGCAAGCCAATAGTCCTACAAAATATCAAAGTGATCTAACAAAGCTACATTGACATTTTAATATCAAGAATAGTGTTCCAACAAACTCTAAAACAAAAATTGGTATAATAAGGAAGTAGTGACAAAGCTCAACCAAATTACTTCATGGAATAAAAAAATAGTTGACCAACCTTTTGGGCAAAAGAGTCAATAACTCATCAAGTGCTCCAACTAACACATGATCCCAAATGCATGTTTACTAGTAGGTAACAAAAATATGCCATCATAGTTGAAATTTAAAATACAAAATGTAGGTGCTCTAAAAGGCAAAGTATCATGGATGACTAGAAAAACTACTCTAGGAAAAGAGTGGTGTTAGCATACAAACATGGAACAAAACACCAACACTAACAACATGTTTAAAAGTGTTGAAGCTAAAGAAGATCGAATGAAAATGCATGAAAAGTAAAAAACATGACAATGATCAACAAAAGTGCTCCAAGAAGAAGATGTTCCATCATAAAAACATTAGACAAAGTGCTTGAGAAAAAAGAAGCAAGCAATTAAGCAATTCCATTAAGAAGTGCCAACAACATGAGGCAAAATTCTTAATATGGGTCCTACAAAAATAGTTTGATTAAGTACTTATCTACAATCCAAGAAAGTTGTCGGGTTGATCTAGTGGTCTAGATTCCTCAACATTTAATTATCAATCTGGGTAAGTAAACTGATGAGACACAGGCACAATATGTGCAGAACTAGTCTTGAAATTGCCTAAGAACTCCTACTAAAATCAAAGCAGTAAAATGCCAAACTCACAAACAGAAATGGTTCTCTTGGTCATGATCACTCATAATTGATTGTCTATGGTAGGGAATCAGATCACAAGTAAACCATTCACTGTCAAAGTATGTCTACTTGCAAACACACTCTGTTTTAGTCAACCAAGATTCAAGGCAAACAAGGGTTAATTTTAAATGTGAGTTAAAAGGTTGAATGAAAGGTAAATTGCAATAAGGCAATAAGTTGATAAGAAAGACAAAAAAGAATTGTAGACATAGTTCAACTCTGAGCATATTTGTGTGATGATTGTTTGTAGGGCATGATAGATGAAATATCAATCAATCAAGTTGTTGTCTTTAGCATAAATATATGGAACAATCATGAATCACATAGTCAAAGTAACATTGGATGAAAACTAACTAAAATGAATTTGTATTCTACAGGAAATTGAAACAATGCATGTAACTCTACATGAAATGAATGCAAGTAGTGAAAACTACATCTAAATCATCTATGGAAGTACAACAAATACCAAGGGGCCCTCCTAGAATGCGTTATTAAGTAAAACTCGGATTGTAGGAGATATCTTAACTCATAAATCGAAGGACAAACTCCATTATATTAATTCTTTAGTATAGTTTCAACAGTTACAAAAGTTTTGGTGCATAATCATCATATTCTTCCCCTCCTAATTGATCTTTTTATCCCCCATTTCTAGGGATAACTAAGGAGATGATGTCTTGAGGCCCTTAGGTTGCAGACATGGAGTACCGAGAGATGGATTGACTGACAATGTCCACTCACACATACGGAGCCCCACCTCACCAACATGCTTCTATGTTCATCATGATGGCATTCACCACACCAACTTGCTTCTGGAAGACAATGGATCTTGCTCCATGAGGTAACACGTCAAGTGTCATGGTAAGTATCACCTTAATACTTGAAGCATTTGAATATGTTGCATTAAATATTCTCTTGATTATGGAGCACCTGCTTGGAAATTATGATTTTTTCTCTATTTCACCTTGGTGAGTGTCATGGTTTCCTAGTAAGTGGCCACCCTCAGGGAAATAGTTTCTACTAGGGGGTCTCCTTGATGGGTTATCATACAATTCCTGCTCATACTTTCCACCTTCCATTACTTTTTCCCATTTGTTTCCCCATATTTTAGGTTTTTGGGCTTATTGACCCAAGAAGGGAATGTACCCCATTTCGTGGGAAGAAAGAGGGCCACTAGGCTCGGAGGTGCCCTGGAAAACAACATCATGAAATAAAATGTTGCATTAGGATCCTGAGAGGAATGAAACGCCTCTCACAAATATGAGGGACCCATAAAATAAATAACTAATTGATAAATGATGTTTTCCAAGGTAGAGTGTATGTGGGCTATGCATTTCTTTTTAGTGCCCCTTATCGTCTTCAACTTGGAAAAGCATGGAAACCAAGGTAGATCGTATGTGGGCTATGCATTTTCTTTTAGTGCCCCTTATTGTATTCAACTTGGAAACACATGCAAAATGAATGGATAATAAAGGGCTTGGAAAAATATGCTTTAAAAACAAAAAAGAGGAAAAGGATGTGGCTAGCACTCAACAAAGGCACCCATAAATCAGACAATACAAGCCCTTGTATGTCATGAAAACCCGGACCTATAAGTCTAACCCCATCCACCTCACATTCCATAACCTAGAAAGGAATCTCCTTGGTAACATCCCCTACTTGAGGAATTGGTTCACTCAATAGGGCATTATGACACCCCTCCCGTATCTAAATTTGGAAAATTGCATAGGGTCTTTGAGCACTTATTTGATTTAAAATGGTAGATTTGATGCACATGTTTATATGGTTCTTGTATTAAATGTGATTTACTTGACATGATACATATGACTTGAGACCCTTAGAGGGAAAAGTTACTTGTCTTTGTGTTAGAGTTTAATCTATTATTAGGTTTCTTTTCAATTTATTAGATAACCATATCATAGATAGGATCACTGAGAGAAACAAAATCACAAGAGACACATCATTTATCCTTGGAAACCCTCATGGGGGAGAAAACCCAACAAAAACTTCCTTAATATAGATAGCCAATACAATGCCAAGATAATAAACCAAACACTAAATAATATCATCTCCCAAGTAGTGTACCTCTCTCTCTTCTTTCTTCTCCAACTGCAACTCCAAACTTGCGCTCTGGATGATCGAATGAGTGAGTGAACAAATGAGGCACTGGCCTCCTTTATTTATACAAACTGGCAAGTGTTGAAAGGATGTGTCTCTTCACTGGCAGGGCCGACTTCTCTTTATGTGTGGTTAGAACCACTTTAATTTGCCTGGGGGCCGACTTCTTAATTTGCATGTTACAATTAGGGTTTTACCAATCCGCAAAAGGGGATTTGGTTATTTACAATTCCCGACATGATAAATCCACAAAAGGGGATTGATCTAATTAATAATACATCAATAATAAATAGAATACTCTTTTCAGTTACAATATTTCAACACTCCCCTTAACAAGAAGGGTATTCTACAACATCATCAGGAGAGAGAGAGAGGGAAACAACATCTATAACATTGACTAACATATCTATAAATCATCGGAATTTTTTCTCATAATCATCGTTCACAACATGGAGCTAGAGTAGCATCATCATCCTCATCAGCATGAGGCTAAGGCAACATTATCATCATCTTTTAGCGTGAGGCTAAAGTAACATCCTCATATTCTTTAGAATGAGGCTAAAGTAATATCATCAGTATCTTTAGCATGAGGCTAAAGTAACATCATCATCTTCAGAATGAAAGATGAAATAACATCATCATCATCATCATCTTCATCAAGAAGCTGAAGTGGCATCATCATCATCATCTTCAACAAGAAGATGAAGTGGCATCATCATCATCATCTGCATCAGCATGGATTAATATAACATTAATACATCATCATAATCAATAACAACACAAGGCTGATATAACATCAACAACAACAATATCACAACACAAAGGTTGGAGCATCATCAACATCAACACTAGGCTGAGAATCTTCAGCACGAGGCTGGCAACACAACATCATCAACACAAGGCTTGCATCACAACATGAGGCTGGAAACACATCATCAACACGAAGTTGGCATCACAGCACAAGGCTGGAAACACATCATCATAGCACGCGGCTGGAACATCATCACAACACGAGACTGGTACATCATCACAACACGAGGATGGCACATCATCACAGCATGAGGATGGCACATCATCACAGCACAAGGTTGGAACATCATCATCAGCATGAAGCTGGCATCACAACACAAGGCTGGCACATCATCATCAGCATGAAGTTGGCATCACAACACAAGGTTGGCACATCATCATCAACATGAAGTTGTAAATATTTAGCACTAGGATGCCATCACAACAATACTACTCCCCCTTTCGAGGGAGGTCCTTTCGGACTACACCAAGCTTATCTCGAAAGTGCTCAAACTTTACACAATATAGAGGCTTGGTCAACACATCAACAACTTGTTCATCCATGCTAACATACTGGAGCTTTATGGCTCCTCTCTGCAACATATCACGAATGAAGTGATATCGGATCTCTATGTGCTTCGACTCATCATAGAACACATCATCTCCATACAACTTTGGTTATCACATAGGATCATGGTGGCTTCCATCTCCAGATCAAATAGATCTGTCAACAACATCTGAATCCATACAGCTTCACAACTGGCGGAACATGCAACAATGTATTCCACTTCTATTGTGCTCGGAGCAATGTTGAATTTCTCCCTACTCTGTCATGAAGTCGCGACTGACCCCAAACTAAAAGAACATCCCGAAGTGCTCTTTTTATCAGAAGCACTTCCAAATCAATATGAATCGGTGTAATCACTCAGTCTGAAGTCATGATCTCTAGTATAATAGCCAAAATCTAGCGTACCCTTAAGGTATCTCATCATATGTTTTGCAGCAACAATGTGAACACGTGTGGGTTCTACCAGATAGTGACTCAAGGAAAAACATATATCTAGCCTGGTATTTGTCAGATACATCACTGAACCAATAATCTGTATGTACATAGTAGCATCAACCAATTATGACGAGGTATCTACCAAGAGTTTCAACTTTGTTTCCATGGGTGTGTACATGGATTTATATTTCAACATGTCTAACCTCTTCATTTTAATTGCATACTTCCCTTGGTCAAGGAAGATCTTCTTTGTGCTCTGCCAAACTTCAAAACCTAAAAAACAATACATGTACGTCTTCCATCAAACTCTATAGTGAGCTTCTTCTGCAATCTGTGATGAGCTTTTATTCATTTTGTCAAGAATACATCATCTACATATAGTAGTAACATCACTGGCTCATCATTCATAACCTTGAGATAAAGGTTAGAATCAACTTTACTCTTGGTAAAGTCCAAGCCTATCAGGACACTGTCAATTCTTCCATACCAAGCTCTAGGAGCTTTCTTCAACACGTACAGATCCTTGTTCAATTTGCGAACCTGAGTCTTTCTGTCTTCAACTTCAAATCAAAAAAATTCACATCACTTTGTACCAATCTGGTACATTTGCTCAGTTGCAACTCAATCTGCACAATCATGTGCTATCTCTATGTGCTTTTGCAAAGCACTATCTGTCTCATTGTCTGGGAGTATGTCCTTTACTCTCTTTGCAACTGTTCCTTCTGGAACTGGGGCTCTGCACCTGCAGTTGCTCCGAAACTGAGAATGGTTGCTCCATTATCATTGTGAGTGCTGAAATATATTAGTAACTCCTCTTATTCTATCACGGCAACAACTTCATCTGAAACTGAGAGTGGATCAATAACTGACACTAAAGGTAGTTATTCTTTCATGGAGGTAAATCTATCTTTTATTGTAGTCATGTCTCCATGACCCAACTAATGTAATGCACCAACTACCACTCAATTTTAAATATGGAGATTGCTCCCCCTACATCTCATACTATATATGAATTATGGTTGTTCTGGTTGTCTTCATAAATATTGGAACTATTTTTTCAATTACTGGAGTAAGTGTCTTGTCATAGTCTTCTCCCTCTTGCTGGGAGAATCCTCTAGACACACATCAGGCTTTGTAGATCTGCAACATGCTTGATCTGTATAGATCAATTTTGGAAGTTAATATTGACTTCTCTTCAAGTCTCACAGAAGAATCCATATCCTAGTCTTTCTTACTGGCATCCTTCTTTGTTACTGAAACAAGGGAATCTTCCCAAGAGATTTCATATCTCCTAGAAGTTTCTGAAGCTACGATCTAGTCTTCTCATGACATTTGTCTCCCAGTCCTGGAAGTTGTCTCTTCATCTGATCCTTTCTGAGATCAAGCTTACTCTCGATTTCTTTTGAGTCTGCAAGGACTTGATCATCTCTTACATGGTATACTTGGTGTTGAATACCAAGTCTAAATATGAAACACAGAGTCAGCCTTCAAACGGGTTCTGCTTCCCGTCAAGGTGGCTTCATTAACCTTTGAACAATTCTGCTGTGAGTTATTTTTCTAATGTTCGGTCATCTTTGGAGCCTTTTGCTCCTTTCAATCAATCTTCATATGAGATACTCTGAATCTCAAAAGAAAGATTCTTCTTCATCTTCTTTGGTACATGAGTGTATATGGTCATGTACATAGTCTGCTTCATATCTCATCTAATATGTTGCCTTCTGCAACCTTCACTATATCTTCCTCAAGGTTATCACCTATGACATGAAACAAGGTCAACCAAACAACAAGCAAGAATAATACTCTTTTGATAATAGTATATAAAACAAAAACATGAATAATCATCACAATATCTCCTTTAGAGCTATCACTTGTGACATGTTTGAAGCAAAGATCAAAAGTAAGAAATACAATACGAAATGAGGTCAACACTCTTCTAGTGTTGTGATCAAACATTCCTCCATGGTAACCTAGAATCAACACAAGAAGTTTATCCTAGAGAAGATGTTAGTTGTATATGTTACATTAAGCAATTATCTCAATATGCTCACTTGCTACCAAGCATAATACTTTTCAAAGACCGCTACCTCAACTATAGTGTTTACTTGTAAAGGGGTAGTTATCAACTTGTCATGTGCAACTTTTAATCTTATCAACTTAATTAATCAAACCTGGAACCTGGAGCCTTGTCTTCAAGAATGAGTGTGTTGCTTTTCTTCCAAATCTCCTTCACTCAATATGACGAGTGATTTCTTCAACTTGTCTTTTGTACTAGGACAATATGCTATCTTGACAGAAGGTTGGGTTAGAGAATAAACTATATGATCTCAACTTTAATCCATATAACACCTTGACTTTAATTTTGACCAAAGGTTAGTATGATGGTCATAGCTTCAACATGCAACCTAGATCAAAATAATGTCATAATAAATAGATGCATATCATAATAATCAAACCTGGGTTGCATTATTCCTCTGAATGTGTTGGATCTTGAGATCCTTCTGGATCTATGGCAAGAGATCCTTTCTCCTGCAAATACCCTTTAAAGCTTAACAATTTAAACATATGTTGGTACATACCTCTGATAGCATTTGCAGGTAGTGGCACCATCTTGGTAGCAGTGATAATAATTACCAACCCTTAAGAACTTCAAGGGTGACTGCAACTGGTACTACAACTGAAACTTCAACTGATATTGCAACTGATTCTGAAACTGCAAATGCAACTTCAACTTAGGGTTTTATGAGGAAACCCTAATTTTTCAAACTTCAAAATTTTAAATTCTAATCCAGGGGCTAGATGCGCTGAGCTGAGGCGAGTAAGCTGGTACAGTCAGATTTCTGAAAATATAAATTTTTCCCCCTCAAACTTGACCAGTGGATTTCTGGACTACTGGTACTTATGGTACCAGTGAAAAATAGGGTTTCACTTTATGGGAGTTCTATCCATTGAAAAGGTGCGCTGAAGGTGCCAAAGAGTTCCTTGGGCTAGATCGCACTTTCCTAGATGACTTTTGGGCTAAAATTCCTCTTCAATAAAAGGCCTAATTTTCTTGTACGACAATAATGACATTTTTCTTTTTTCTGTGAAATATGCTCTCTTCAGCTTAGCTCTGAAACCATGTTAGAGTTTAAGCTATTATTAGGTTTCTTTTCAATTTAATAGATAACCATATCATAGATAAGATCACTAAGAGAAACACAATCACAAGAGACACATCATTTATCCTGGGAAACCCTCATGGGGGAGAAAACCCAACAAAAACTTCCTTAATATAGATATCCAATACAATGCCAATATAATAAACCAAACACTAAAGAATATCGTCTCCCAAGTAGTGCACCTCTATCTCTTCCTTCTTCTCTAACTGCAGCTCCAAACTTGCACTCTGGATGATTGAATGAGTGAGTGAACAAATGAGGCACTGGCCTCCTTTATTTATACAAACTAGCAAGTGCTGAAAGGAGGTGTCTCTTCACTGGCAGGATCAACTTCTCTTTCTGGGTGGTTAGAACTACTTTAATTTGCCTGGGGGGTGACTTCTTAATTTGCATGTTACAATTAGGGTTTGACCAATTCGCAAAAGGGGATTTGGTCATTTACAATGCCTGACATGATCAATCCACAAAAGGGGATTGATCTAATGAATAATACATCAATAATAAATAGAATACTCTTTGCAGTTACAATATTTCAACACATTGCAGGACCTTGCTTGGTGGATACTTGTGGAGGAACAAGCCTTGCTTGGGCCTTCATGGTGGCATGAATCCCATAGAGTGAATGCCATACCCCACTCATTGGGACAAATTGGATGAGGGACGTTTCCTTTGGAGGCATTTGATTATCCATTGGAGGTGACACGCTAGCCTTCTTGGCCCTAACGTTTTCCTTTGAAGGCCATACACTTCACTTTTGGGGCATGACGTCATCACTTGGAATGCTAGGGTTTGGTGGTGCAAGGTGTTCAATGATGATATGGCATGTTTGTGAAGGAACACCCTATAACATTGACATTGGGCCTTGGGAGGACCAACGACTTCCTCAACAAGCTCATCATTTTACTCTTATGCCCCTATGTCACCTCCTAAGGAGTGACATCATCATTTTAAGGCTTTCTTCATTGTATTTTTTTTTTAATTTGGTAAAAAGTATTGTTGAGGAAGGAAAATTTGTGAGGTCGACCTCCTCAAATTATGAATGTGGATAAACTTGTGTGGACAAACTATTTTAGGTGACCTCATATAAATAGAGGTCACCTCACATTTCATTTTGACATAACTCACTTGAGAATTACATACTTGGTGGCTGAAATTTTCGCCCTGCGTGGAAATTTTTCTCTATCTCCCTCTTGAATGTCTCGTGGATGTTACAACTTGTCTGTTGGAGGAAGAACTAAGGCGCTATCTCTTGTTTCTTTTGAAATTCAGTGGAATATTCTTGGTAAAGAAGGGTTCTTTTCATGCTATATCTTGAAATTGGTAAGGAAATTATGCACATGATTGTTGTTTCTTCTTGTTTCAAGGTGAATTTTGTCTTAACCCTTGGAGGAGTATAAGGTCTTACACCCTCCACCAAGATCTATCATTTTGTCATTGAATAAGTTTATATTTTTGCAAAGGTTTCTAGGATGAGTAAAAAGGCTTACACCCTCCTAGATTTACCTTGCTAGTTTTGTTTGCTTTTGGGAGTACAAGGGCTTACACCCCTAGACAAGTAACAAAAATATCTCTTACATAAGAGACTCCATTAACCCAATTTATAAGGCACTAATATACTTGCATTGGAGATATAAAATCATTGCATTGGTATGCGTGAATGTTAGAGATATTGCAATTGTTCAAGTTGGAATCAATTCGTCATGATTTAGGGTTCTTTGTGCCCTAAGGGAGTCTAGTTTAGTCAAGTAATTCTCTTTGTTGTTACAAAATAATGCTACATCCATTAGGGCTGCTGCAAAATCACTTTATCATCATATATTTCTCACTATTCTACCACTGAAATTTACTTGTAAACCTTGGTAATTGTTCTATTGGTTATTGGTTAATTGTGTTGGACACAACGACTACACTGAGAGGGGGGGTGAACAATGTAGGGATCTTTTTCCCAAAATTCCTTAGTTAACAATCACCATTAACTCATTACTCATTGTTGTAATTTATAACCAGTTAAATGTTGACACATATCAGCAACATATATCAGCAATATATCATCAACAAGTCATCACCACAAGGAACACAAAGAACACAAGATGTATGTACAATTTTATTTTTATTACAGACTACAATCCTTGGGGTTTTTCAGCAACAACTGAATAGAGTAAAAATCTACAAGAGAACTAGCTATATAATGCAAGACTCAGCTTACACCCTTAGCACCAACTGAGATGAGGCAACAATCCTCAACAAATATCAATATGTACCATAAACAAGTGCATCAACCATGCACCAACCTGTGCCAAACAACCGGTAATCAACCTGTACCATGAAAAAGTGCATCCAACCATGTACCAAGTATATACCAATCATGTGTCAACTACTCATCAACAATGACTCATCAATATGCACCGACATCATCAACTATACACCTCATGTATGTGCCAACTCATCAACTGTTTGTCTCAAACATGACTAGTTTTGGATTAGTCAACAACCCTAACTTGAAATAATCATAACTTTGTACCTGTAATGAATAAAGATCTGAAACTGATATACAATGTTATTCAATTTGTTTCTTCAATTCCTCCAGGTGTCACTACTTGGAACCTCTCAGAAAAGGAGTTATAGAAAAAATGGCATACCTTGTTGAATTCTGGCTTATTTTAGAGAGCGACCTTGTAGAGCGTTCCCCACACGGAATATTTGTTGAATCGATATCAAAATTGTTACACAGCATACTAAATACTGTAATATAACCAACACAATTGGTCTCACTGAATTTGGATATGTTATGAAAAAGTTATGATGTTTTTACTCGAAACACCTATTTTAGACTAGTTTTCGGACTAGCCACAAACCCTATTTTCTACGAAGTGTATCTCCAAAAATACAACAACAGACAAGAAATTTTTTTACCATAGATACTTGGATATGTTTCGTCAATGGAATATCAATCTCATGGTCTGAATCATTATAGAAAAAAAGTTATTGCAAAAATGGTGAGATGACCTGTAAATAACATACCTTAGAAAGCATCATGAAAAGAATTTATCCTCCCTTGAATTCCGGCCCTCTTTTCTTCACCTTCCCTCTAAAATTCGGCTTAGATATCCTTTGGTTACCTCAGTCACCTGTAGATATTCAATATGCTCAAGTTTTCCACACTAAAAATTCTTAAGAAGCTCTCACAAGAAGCTCTCCATCAATACTCCAAAAGATATTCTCACGAGAAGCTCTCCATTGATCCACAAAAAAGGATGATCTACAAGAGACCATTTCTATCTTATTTATACTTTCATCCTCTAGGTCACTTAACCCATTTTTAGGTCACTTAACCTATTTTCCTTATTTTAGGGTTAACCACT
>JZKD02S1504735.1:20730-53922 GCA_000966675.3 Picea glauca
ATAAGACAATAATGAGTCATCTATACATTTTTCCAACAATGCATCATATACCAATAAAACCACATCGATCCATCTTCATCATGTATCAATGACAACTCATTGATCCATCTTCATCACATCAATGACAACTCATTGATCCATATTCATATATGCATTCTCATCAAGGAAAATACATATTACATTAGATCAATCATCAATCAATCAATCCTTTGGCATCAATCAATCACTTGACATCAATCAATGACATCAGTCAATCAAACCATTGGCATCAATAACAACATGATCCAACAAATTGTTGGGTGATTTACTTGTTGATTTATGTGGATAGATCTTGTTGTTGTATAAATTGTTTGCTACAACCACTTGGATGTCATAATAACTTGTTGATAACACTTAATAAACTACCTTTAATTCCACCAAATGTTTGTTTTAAACATTGGAAGTTCAACTAGTCATTGCTAGCTTTATTTATGATATCTTGTACTAGAATTTGGATGGTTAAATTTGCAGCTATTAACATATTTTGGTGTTGATCTAAATATTCCCATATTGTTGTAATTTGAGACAACAAGGGTTCTTGCTTGATTCCCTTTGGTTTAAGGCTTGGATATCTATCATTTGTCTTGTTCTGGGCAGGGCTAACATTGTTTTTTAGGTACACAACACTTGGAAACCATTCTCCATCTACAAGCCTCGTTCTCAAGTCTTACTCCTTCTCCAATATTTCCCTATAGGGGTGTCCATCCATCATTCTCACACTTTCCATATTAATCCCCCTGGGATCACCAAGATTCCCCCCTTGTGGTGATTTCATCATCACTAAAGCGAGGTAAGTGTCTATCCAAGGTGACAGTGGGTAGGTACTCCCGTAATTGTCACACGTCTATGGATTGGGTTTGGATTTTCCCAATCTACAGACCATGCGATAACATTTTTGCATCGTTGTCGAGGAGGATTTTGAATTCTTTCCCGAACCCTAACGACGCTTCGGAAATCTTTGATCCCAAATCCTTATTCGTCTAACTTGCCTGGTGAATCCATTTGAGGGAATTTTCCTTGTAATTTTTTATGAACACTAAGTTCATCTGGCGACTCCCTTGAAGGGACATCCCAGATAATGGAAGCATGGATCTATGGTGCTTTCATGAGGCATACAAAGATTTGGACGTTGAGTCAGTTCGTTGGTATCCAAATAAATTCCCACCAAGATGGTGGGAGGATTGCCCAAAGTTTGATGGTGATCCATCTTCGATTGTTGCGCATATTGTCAAATTTATTGACTTTATTTTACGCTTTGGTATAGAACAAGAAGATGTGATAGTACGGTTATTTTTTTTATCACTTGAAGAGAAGCAAAGAGACTGGATCAGACATTCTTGTAAAAATAAAAGTATATATTCTTCAATGATCCTTGTTCAAGAATTCCTTAAGCATTGGGGCCCTAAAACTCATAAGTTCGATGATATTATTCAAGAGCTTGAGGATGTGATCCAAGAGGATTTTGATTTCTCAAAAATGAAAATTTTCAAATGTGAAACAAATTATACCATTGCGTAATATTCAACGAGATCTTTTGGACGGTGTAAATGGCTCGTCAATCTGACTTCGTATGACAAAGTTATCACGTTTTGAAGTTGTTGACCAATAGTTAAAATGTCAACAGGAACATGTGGCACTTCCTAGTGGTGACATGTGGCAGCATGCAGATGTGATAAGTGGAAGTTGCAAAGGTGACATGGAAGCTTCTTGAGTTGACAAGTGGAAATTTTCTGAAGTGCCAAGTGGCAGGTTATTTAGGTGACACATGGACCAATCTAGTGGTACTATGTGGCACCCTGGGATTGGTCAAGGGGGGCAAGTTTAAAAGTTTGTTAAGAAATTGCAAGCAAAAGGTATTGAACCCTATTGAACCCAGAACCTGTCAACATCTATTTCCACACATTACCAATCAAGCTACAATGATAATTATTAAAGAGGTTGGAAATAATTTATTTAAGGTTTCGTGCAATGAATATCCCACCAAATCGGGGTTTGACCCATGACCTCCACTCATTTAAATGTCGTTTAAAGCCCACTTATTTGTTATACCATAAATAAATATAAATCCCATGGAATACGCTCCTATCATGTAACCACCATAATTATTACACCAAATTCATGTTGTGGTTGACCATAAAATATGGAGGTTCAAATGTTTAAGGAGTATGTCATTACATGGTTAAAGTTTCTTCAATTATTAAATTTGATATGGTGATTCACCCCATATTCCATATCACTTAAAAAGTGTATAAGCTTATTAAAAGGTGAATCGTTAAGATTTGACCCATATTATTCCAAAGGTTTGTGGGATTATTATATTCCATTTCCATATCACATGAAAAATGGGATTCGACCTTCAACATATTAATCCACGGGATATGGTTTGAGTTATATGGTATTTTAACCATATATTGTATTATTCCTCATTTGAAAGTGGATAAGTCCATTATGTTTGGATATTATAATATTTGTGGGGATTTTTTACCATTTTTTATTGTTTTTTTTTTACCATGGGAACAACAACCTCCCAAGAGTATATCCAAGCATCCCACAAGCCAGATATACCAATAAATTGTGACTTAGCAGGGGCCTAGACGTCCCGAGGTCCATCAAAGGTCCACCGAAGTGAACCTTGTGAACCTCTATACCAGGGGTCGTCTACCCTTCCAGCCTTGTCACAACGGGCCCATATGAGCATCCCTACCCCCCGTCGGTTCTGAACTTGTGACCTCCCCGGAGATAACACATGTTCTTAACCATTGGGCCCACTCAATCAAATATTTTGAATCCCATTAAAGTTAGGATCTTAAACCAACTTAGCTATGGACCCTTTACTATTTAAGCAAGGGTATTTTTCCTTTGTGGAAGGGGATTTTTTTTGGAAAGAATTGTTATGTAAATGCAGAGATATTTTTTGCATAGAAGATTGGAGAAGTGGGTTTTAGTTAGAGCCTTGTTAGAGACATAATTGTATGTGGGTTGGGAGAAAACTTTCATATAATTTCAGCATCTGACATAATAATGAAGCAATCACTCACATTGGACGCAGACCCGGAGATGTAGCCCAGGAGGCGTGAACTCCGTCAACAACTTGCGTATTTGTCTCTTCTTTTAAATATCTATTGTTCTTCTTCAATTTCACAATTCTTATTTATTCATTTTCCGCATTATTTGTTTATGTATCAACATTCTCGATCCAAATGCAATTTAAATACATAAACTAAATTGCAAATCGGTTAGTAATACCTTCATTTTCGGATCATGATGCTTTCCTGGAACACTTGTTTCCATTGAATACTATCGAAGGCTTGAAGGAAACACTTCTTCCAAAATCTATTAAGGACACAATTGAGGAACAAAGGGTTGAGGGTAGTGATGAAGAAGGTTTTCCACTTCTCAAGGAGAGCATAGAAGAAGACAATGATTTTTGTGAACAATTAATGGAATGTTTCCATAAATACTTCTTGGTCGAGTTCTACATGCAAAGAAAAGAAGAGTAAAACACTATCATTCATAATTATGAGAGGGAACATACCCGAAATGGAGCATGGGAGATTTCCATTGCCTATTTCAGAGTGAAGTCACTATGTGACGATGTGACAGAGAAATACATTTACCAGGAAAGCCTTCCAAACCAGGATAAATCATTCTTGATTCCCAAAGAAGTCTCGAAACTCATTGAAGATCAAGCCCATGATGATGAATCGTTTCTTAGAGATAAGTTCCATGAAGAATGATGCCAAGGAGGGGAAGGTTCTGGTGAAGTGAAACATGTTGAGAACCCATATGAGACATCAACATCCTCTCTCCCGCTTAATGAAGATGAAGTTGTTCAGTCTTACCTTCCTCTTGCACATGAAGATGAAGAAATTATTAGTCTCAATGATGCAGATGACCTCATGGAGGACCTCTATGATGTGGTTGATCAACATATTGGTTATTTCATACATTTTGGGAGACGTAGATGGGATGTGGGTTGGTTTATTTTTTATAGAGATCACATTTACGATATTGAGAGTAGTTCTCAAGAAAAGGGGGTAGAGTTGTCATATGATTCAAATGCTCAGTAGCTTGATGATGATATGGTCATATATTTATTCCATCCATTTGAGGATGACTTGTCACAATATACGCATGATGACTTTCAGTCATTGTGATTCATATCCTTTTGGGGATTCAGATTTGTTCTATGAATATTTACGACCCTCTTCGTGCTCAGATTTTGATGGACACCAGGTCATGGCCAACCCAGAGTAGTCAAAGACTCACACTACAGAACAAAAGTATTTTCATCTTCGAGCTTTGGGCATAGATTTACAGATGAAGAGGTAACAATTTTATTTTTTCGAACATGAGGATGTCCCTTACCTCTTATCTTCCTCTTTGGGCAGCCATGCAGTTTTCTTCCAATCTCTCATTTCCTCTCAGTCTTCAAAAAGAAGTGGTCATGTTAATGAGGAAGAAGATGAGCCATCATCTATACATGGTAGCCCTCTTCAACGATGGGTAGATCAAGCTTGTGGCCATTCTTTCCAGCGAGATTTTATTCCTCCCACCCACCTCCATCAGTTACTTTCTATGATTGATTATATGTTTATGCATATTCATGATTAGTATGTGACTAACTTGCCATTGATATATTTTTATAATTAAGCACAGGAGAAAAAGCTTGGGTGAGATGTTGAGTAGGTGGTTGCAATGGTTGTATGATTTCACTTGATATCACCTGGCACTTGACCTTTTTAGGCCACAAGCCCCAGGTAAGTAGTGTGTGTAGGCACATGTCTTACCAAGATATGTTGAGGTTATCATGCATTCTATGTCGAGTACATGTCCTCGAGTAGGAGCCAGATGTTATCCCCCATTTTTAGGGATAACTAAGGAGATGATGTCTTGAGGCCTTCCGATTGCAGACATGGAGTACTGAGATATGGATTGACTGACATTGTCCACTCACACAGACAGAGCCCTGCCTCACCACCATGATTCTTCGTTCGTCATGATGGAATTCACCACACCAACTTGCTTCCATAAGACATTGGATCTTGCTCCATGAGATAACAATTCAACTATCATGGTAAGTGTCACCTTAATACTTGAAGAATTTGAATATGTTGCATTAAATCTTCTCTTAGTTATGGAGTGTATGCTTGGAAATTATGATTTTTTAGCTATATCACCTTGGTGAGTGTCATGGTTTCCTAGTAAGTGGCCACCCTCGTGGAAATGGTTGCTACAAGGGGGTCTCCTTGAAGGGTATGTTATCCCCTATCCTAGGGATAACTAAGGAGATTATGCCTCGAGGCCCACAGGTCCTGGACATGGAGTACCAAGAGCCATATTGACTTGAGCATGGCCCTGGAGGGCCAATCCTTCTTCTTCAACGCCTCCATTCTGTCAGCAGCAAGAACATACATCTCATCGGCCTGGTTCTGAAGTAGAAGTGGGTCTTGATCCATGAGGTAATGAGTTCGGGTATCATGGTATGTGTCACTATGATTCTCAAAACATTTGAATATGTGCATTTAATTCTCTTTTGCTTCATAACATGTGCTTCGACTTTATGTCTTTTGACTTGTCCATACCTGGGGGGGATGAAAAAATGCCCTAGCAAGTTGGTTCCCTTAGGATTGAGTTTCCACTGGGTGGGTTTATGAAAGGTCATTGTCCATTCCTACCATAATTATCACTTTTCATCATCTTCCCTCTCATCTATCCCCTACATTGGTTCGGGCATTGGTTTTGCCAAGCTAGTAAGGGTTGTACCTTGCCTTGTGGGAAGAAGGGGCTAAAGGCCCAGAGGGTAAAAGTAGCTCAAAAAAAGTTAAAAGCCAAATATAAAAACCTTGAGATCCTTCGCCCAAGGATCCCCGAGAAAGCAATAAAAGGATTCTCAGCAAGAAAAGGGGGAACCCATGAAAAGATAAAACTCAAGACCTAGTTTGTGGATAGGGAGTCTCATCATGAGCCAACCTATTAGGTCCATGGGCATGTAGCAGTATGACACTACGATTCATATAGTCACCACTCTAGGGTAGTGGCTCTTGGTGGCAGGGCCAAGAGAAAGGGGGTCTCATCACGAGCCAACCTTCTCATCTCCGTGAAATTCTTGTGGGTAACGCTATCACCACTGGTCACCACGCCGAGGCAGTGTCCCCCAACTATTCTCTTGAAAAAAAAAACAATAAGATAAGAAGTAATAAGGCATTTAATGGGCTAGGAAACATTTGCATCCATGACAAGGTGCATCTCACCTTCTTCAGAGGCACCCATAGGTAAGATCTACATTTCCTTGTCATCACTGCACCCTTTGCCCAAACATCCCCACACCATCTCATGCACTCACATGACCTAGATTGGTCTTCACCTGGAAACACCCCACACCAAAGGAGAATTGGCCCAATAGGATGTCCTTGAACCCTCTTCAAACCTGGCTTGTAGAATAGCATAATGTCTTTGAGCACTTGCTGGGAAAAGGGGGTTTTATGCACATGTTTGGGCAACTTGATTATTGGATGTGATTAACATTGTTATGATCCTTGTGACTTATGAGCCCATGGAGGGCGTACTTTTTTTTTCTACAGGACCACGCTCGACGGATAGGTACATATGGGGAGATGATTAGCTCGAACCTCCATAGGGCTAAAATCCCACCAGATGGATGTTGAGACCCCAACTAGGGGCATACATATACCAGAGTCTTGTACCGAAGAGAGAGGAGGACATTCCACCAGAGACAGCTTTGCAAGATTGGACCCAGGGGGTATTTCTTTTCCCTTTAAACGTTGGCCTTGGAAGGCTCATGACGTCACCTATGTGACCCTTGACATCACCCAATATCTGATGGACACGATGGAGGCAGTTGTGTGCCAAGTGATATGTGTGGCATTATCCAAAGGCCTTTGAAGGCCTAACGTTTAGCTCTTGGAGGCCAACGTCTCACCTAGGAGGCCCAATGTCATCCTAGAAGGGCATGATGTCACCTCTTTTGCATGTTTTAGGGTTTAATTTATCAATTTTATTTAAAAAACTGGATATTTTATGTAACTGGCCATGTCAGCCTTTTTGACCTAATTTTGTAATTAAAGGTCATTTGGATTGTATAAATAATGGACTAATCCCTTTTATTTTTTCATCATTATTTCACTCACACAAGTGAGGTCTAAAATTCAGCCTCTTTAAGGCTTATTGTCTAAAATTAAGTGGTGCGCAACTCTTGGAGGAGGCTTGTCTTGGTGTATTTTGGCATTTTCTTGGTGGAAAGTCTTCAACTAGGGAATATTGCTAGATTATTCTTGGTGAATGTAAGTGAAAATCTGCAATTCTTCTTTCTTTTGAATGGTTATAGTATCTTTTACTTTGCATTTACTAAAGATCATGAAATTGATAGTGTAAAACCTTAGGAGATTAAGTACATGTTATTGTCCTTATCTCAATAGCTATCCACCTACTAGATTTTGCTAGAAGACCTATCCATTGAAGCATGTGCTAGAGCCCTACCTTTGTATCACTCTGACACCATTGCTTAATGAAGTTTTTTTTTATCTCAAGCTTGAACTAAAGAAGAAGGAAAACTGCTAGGGCCTAGGGTTACCTACTTCCTAGTAGTTGTTTTCCTTCTAGGTTTAGGTGATTGAGGCCTTGGGTTACCAACACCTCAACCATTCTCCCTCTTGTTTCTAGTTCACACATTATCATTTGTTTCCTTCAAGATTGTTGCTGCAAAAATTGAATCCATTAGCCCTAAAGACACTAGTTTATACCTCTTGCTTGGTTGATTGATGAAAACAAACCCCAAACCATTTACCTCAAGATATTTGCTAATTATTCCTAATCCTAGATTAGACTAACTTACTGACATTCTTGCTGTTGTTATAAAAGAAAGCTACAGCCATATATTGCAGCAGTAAAATCTCCTAAAAACAATTGCTAAAGTTGATTTTTGCATTGCCTTCTTAGCTTCTGACAAGTGCTAGCATATTGCTAATATTAGGTTGCCCTTTTGGGTCATTTTGAAGCTTGTTTAAGGCGTAAATTGTGAAGCTATCATCATATATACATTGTTGTTATAAATTTCTGTTTGCTTCATCTTATATCAACTTATTGCTTTTATTGAAATTCCAGGGTTTTACAAAGCACTAACATCAATTGTTACTTGCAAAATAGTGTTTTCTTGTTGTCTTGTTCTGGGCAGGTACACTTAAGCATATCTTTGCTAGATATTGTTAAACCTTTGGGACTTTCTGATTGGTGTGACTTGTGAGAGGGGACAACTTTTCTTGATACCATTACCCTTTCCTTCTCAAACCCCCAAGTCACCGGGGACATCTCCCCTGGGCTTTCACCCCTAAAGAGAAAGAGGTGTCTTATTTAGGTGACAGTGATAGGACAACCTCCTATTACACCAATTTTCCATCCACTTGCCTTTCGATTTTGGGCAAGTAAAAATTGTGCGATAACAGGGTCATCGTACCATTCCCGCTCATACTTTCCACCTTCCATTACTTCTTCATCTATGTTTCCCCATCTTTTAGGTTTTCAGACTTATTTACCCAAGAAGGGAATGCACCTCATTTCAGGGGAAGAAGGGGCCACTAGGCTCAAAGGTGCCCTGGAAAATATCATCATGCAATAAAATATCACCCTGGGATACCGAGAGATATGAAATGCCTCAAAAAAAAATGAGGGACCCATAAAATAGAAACTAATTGATCAATGATGCTTTCCAAGGTAGAGTGTATGTGGGATAGGCATTTCTTTTTAGTGCCCCTTATTGTCTTTAACTTGGAAAAGCATGAAAACCAAGGTAGAGTGTATGTGGGATATGAATTTCCTTTTAGTGCCCCTTACCATCTTCAACTTGGAAACACATGCAAAATGAATGGCTAATAAAGGGCTTGGAAAATAATGCTTTAAAAAAAAAAAAAAAAGGAAAAGGATGTGGCTAGTTGTTACACACCAAAATGTAGCACCTATTTACACCTAAGTGTCGCAAGTGTCGTATGCACCTTACTAAGTGTCGCATGCACTTTTTCAAGTGTCGTGTGCACCTTACTAAGTGTCGCATGCACTTTACTAAGTGTCACAACACCTTGACACCATGAAAGGACATTTGTCACAATCCCTAGTTAGTGTGGAGGAGAAATTTATCATATGAAGGTCAAAATACTATGTGCACATATATTATTCATTATTATTCATAAAAATGAAATTAGTTTAGTGTGAGAATCCACCTCACATTTAGTTTCCTAATCATAAGGAGAAGTTGAGAGTCTCATGGATTATTGAGAGATTTTCTCAAACCAAAATCCTAATTTAATGGATCTTGAGAGATATTTCCTCCTTAAAATCCTTGAGATATATTTTCTCCCTAAAATCCTTGAGAGATATTTTCTCCCTAAAAATCTTGGAGATCCCAATTCAGTGGATCTAGTGAGTGATATTCTCCATGGTGGTTAAGCCTCTAAATCCTATATAATGAGGGCATTCCAAGGTGAGTGGAGGAATATTTTAGGTGTCAAACCTTTGATCTCGGGAGAACGAATTCATTGAAGTATCAACATTTTGATCTCAATATTTTCATGGAAGGGCTGGATGAGGAGAGCTTGGAGAATATTGCAATGACATCAACTTGATTTGTAAGTGACTTCTTTTGGATTTCCATTAATATTAACTTGGCCTATTCCTTTCATTATGATTGTTCATTGTAATGTATATTCTTAAGTCAAATCGGGTATAGATAGATATGTTTTATATAATCACATAAAGTAGGAGAAAGGATTTCTTTGTTGTTCTTCGCGGGTCCCGACTCGTGCTAAGGAGCTTGGAGATGAAGCCTGAAGCTTGGAGCAGCAAGGAAAAATGTCGAAACAACATACATCAATATATTTATCTTTCTCATCTTTATTGGTTATGAACTATATCTATAAGGAAAGTAGTAACCATTTGTTTTATTCTGTCTTTGGACCAAAGAAGGGGTCTTGGTCCAAACGGGAGCTTAACCTATCCGTAGGGTAAGATTTCTCATAACACTAACCCTCAACAAAGGCACCCATAAATGAGACAATACGAGCCCTTGTATGTCATGAAACCCCATACCTAGAAGTATAGCCTCTTCCACCTCACATTCACTCCACAACCTAGAAAGAATTCTCCTTGGGAACATCCCCCACTTGAGGAATTTGTTCACCCAATAGGGCATTATGACACCCCTCCTATATCTAAATTTGAAAAATTGCATAGGGTATTTGAGCACTTGTTTGATTTGGAAGGGTATATTTAATGCACATGTTTAGATGGTTCTTGTATTAAATGTGATTTACTTGGCATGATACATATGACTTGAGACCCTTGTAGGGAGAATTTACTTGTTTTTGTAGGACCTTGCTTGGTGGATACTTGTGGAGGAAAAAGATTTTCTTGGGCCTTCATGGGGGCATGAATACCATAGAGTGAATGCCATACCCCACTCACTAGGACAACTTGGATGAGGGATGTTTCCTTTGGAGGCATTTTATTGTTCATTGGAGGTGACACACTATCCTTCCTAGCCCCAATGTTTGCCTTTGGAGGCCATGCACTTCCCTTTTGGGGCATGACATAATCACTTGGAGGGCGAGGGTTTGGTTTGTTAGAAAACACATGTATTCCAACGGAGGATATACACCTTCAATAACCACTCACACAACTAGATCAAAGATCAACACACCAATTTTTTGATGTGGTAAAACCCCTATGGGGAAACATCCATGGCCCCAGCCAACATGACCACTTGGGGAAGTTTAATAATGCAAAAGAAAAATATTATAGAATTTTTTTACAAGAGAGTCTCTCACAATCGATCATAGACAAATGACCCTCCATGCTCTTTAAATAGATATCATGGACCAATCGGGTGCTAAGCCACAGATCAATTTTTCGTTAAGATCGAGGAGAATATGAACCGTCAGATCACTCTATGTTGGAAATATATCATGACGGTCAGATTTCCTAATGACACATTAGACCAAGTAGATCTTAAATAACTCCTAAGTGTCTAAATATCCTAACATCCCCCCTTAAGAACAACTTGGGATAGGATCGAAAGATTTACAGTATTGACACAATAGGAGAAGGAAGGATGCATTAGAGATTATTCCCCCTTGATGACGACTTCTTGAACTCGTAACATAGATCGAAGTTTGTAAAACTTCACTTCTGTAAGAGACTTTCTGAAAATGTCTGCAACTTGATCTTCTGTAGGGAAAAAGAGCACTTCAATAACTTGATCATGAATGAGCTTTCTGATGAAGTGCATGTGTATCTCAATGTGTTTGTTGTGCTAATGTTGACCTTGGTATTTGGCGAGCTTGATGGAACTTTGATTGTCGCACCAAAGGATGGTAGGATTGATGCTACTGGAATCCAAACTCTGAAAGGATCTGTCGAAGCCACAAGGCTTCATGAATTGCATTTACCATTGCTTGGTACTCTTCTTCTACTGAAGAAAGTGCAATAGCTTGTTGTTTCTTACAGGCCCAAGTAACAGGTCCTGAACCAAGGCTGAAAACATAACCCGCAGTAGACTTCTGATCATTAGGGTCGTCTGCCCAATCTGAATCAGTGAAACCAACCAATAAAGGATTCCCCCCTGAACTGTAATGTATCTCGAACTGAACTGTACCACGGACATAGCAAAGTATCCTTTTAGATGCTTTCCAATGGCTTTCATGGGGTGTTTGCATATACCGGGAAACAAGACCAAAAACAAAGGAAATATCAGGACGGGTATGAGTCAAGTATAAGAGGCTACCAACTAACTAACGGTACAAGGTGGCATCAACTTCGAGAGAAGTACAGGTGGAAGTAAGCTTGAGTCTAGACTAGAAGGGAGAAGGGGTTGGTTTACAATCGTCCATGTGAAAGTGATGAAGAAGGTCACAAACATACTTAGACTGGGAAAGAAAAATTCCTTCACTGGTTTGCAAAACTTGGAGGCCAAGAAAATAGTGCAAAAAGCCTAAGTCTGTCATTTCAAATTTCTTCTTAAGGCTGGTTTTCACTTGGTTTATAAGTTTTGAGTCTCTACCAGTAAGAATAAGGTCATCAACATAATGGAAAAGGATTATGATATGGCTTCCTACTTTCTTGGTATAGACATTAAGATCACAATGACATCTAGAGAATACAGTGTCGATGATCCAAATGGATCCAGGAAGGCCTAAAAATCAAATTTCTCGGAATCGAAAGAAACCAATGCTATTGCGTCGGGTTCGTCGCGTTGATTTCGACCATATATTTTTTTTTCGAAAATGGACATTGTATGCGAAAGTTATCGCGTTCTGATCGATTTCCCAAACAGACAAAAAAAAATCAACAGTCAAACAGGCCGTACTGTTGAATCATCAGTACATCAGCATGATGTGTCAGGGAACGTTATGATGACATCAACAGAGACACATGGTAGCACAAGGAGGTGACACATGTCACTCATTTTTTGTGTTTCCAGGCTAAGTTGGCACAGTACGAATTTTATCACGTGGACTGCACGAACGTTGACGTGGCCCAATGACAGTCTGACACATGGACTACATAGACACCGACGTGGAATTTTGTATGCTGACGTGGCCCAATGACAGTTTGACACATGGACTACACGGACGTTGACGTGGAAGTCCGTACGCTGACGTGGCCCAATGACAATCTGACACGTGGCAGTATGGGTGACAAGTGGTAGTGATGTGGCATTGATTGAGAAACTAACTATACAGTACAATAGAGTGACGTGGTTCCAGGTGGCAGGCTCTGGGCTTTACATGTGTCGTACGATGTTGACTAGGCAAGTGATTGTGTTGGTGACTGGACTGTATAGTCCAATCATAGGGTGACACATGGCCCAATCAAAGGGCACCACGTGGCACCCCATATTTGGCCAAGGTTGGCTAGGTCAAAAATTTGTTTGGCACTCCATGAGATTTGAACTGCCGACCTCTCCTCTGCCAACAAATTCACCAAAGACCGCTAACCACCAGGTCACGTGTGGGACTTGTTTTAACATATGGCAAAAATAATATTAAAGTTGTTATTGCATAGATTTTGGGGTATAATCTCGGTCGGCGGGGGGATAGCCCACCGACCAGGGCAGTATGTTAGTGTCCATGTAATCGAGAGCTAGACCAGAGTGTTAAGATCAGGGGCAGAAGACAAGGGCGCAACCCTGGCACTATGGCCACATGGGCACGCACATGACCTAGAGCTCGAAGGTTTAGGGGCACGAGGAATTAGTGCTCAAACACATGGTGCCTCCATGCAACCAAGAGCCCGAGATAGAGGGGCTAGCACAGATTTTCCAAATTGTGGGTTTTGTAACTATATTATAAGATTTTTAATGATTTTCAGCCTGATTTTCAATGGATTTTGGCCATTTTTGGGGGATTTGGAGCCCAAAAAGAGGCCAAATCTTGGGGAAAAGTTGGGATTTGATTCTCAACTCATATCCTATAAAAAAAAGAGGTTCTTGGTAGCCTTAGGAGGTTCAGAAACAACATAATGATGAAGAAATGCAAATCCTAATCCATTTTTATGCAGGGAAGCCATTAAGGAAGCGAACTTTGGAGGCCATTTTCGGGAGCTACGCTCAACGTTTTTCAGTGTTGTCAGTTGTGTTGGATTCTTGAGGTCGAGTAGAACACATCTAGACTAGTTTGTAATCCTTTTGAGATACTTCTGATGTAATTTTACAGCATTGAATATTAATAAGAAATCCTTCCCTATTAAGACAAAGTCTCGGAGACATAGACAAACTTGTGCAGAACTATGTTATCAAGATTGTTGTTATGGTTTGTTTTTCCTTATGTTTACTTTCTTATCTGCATTATTTATGATGGATTCAATATTATTTCATTAAGTCTCCTTCCTCATTTAATTTTTTGAATGGTAATTTAACACATACTTAAAACTCAACCAAGTCTTTTAAAGATCATTTTCGGATCAAGTGGTATCAAATAAGGTTGGCAGTTGGTTGTTTGAGTTTGCATGATTACCAAGGAAAAGCTAAGTCATGATGAAGGCGAGCTTGTAGAAGGATATCCTGAGATTAAATCGAGAAAGAGGGCTTCTCAAAGTGAGAATATGGCATCTGAAGAAGGAATGTCTCAGAATGAGATAGAGTTGCAAAAGACTTTATTCGCCATGTCTGAGATGGTAAAGGTATTATATGATGATTACTTGGAACAAAAGAGGCCTTTTCAAGGGGAATTGTCAAAACAAAACAAATTTCAAGAAGGAGAGGACCCTCCTAAACCTCCTTCTTCACCTCCTTCATCTCCATCATCATCTTCTTCTTCAAGTACAAATGCAACTTCTACCTCAAGAAAACATTGTCATAAACATATGCATGATATGCCATTACTTAAGCTTGATGTAAAATTTGAATTACCCATGTACAATGGTGAATTCAATGCTGAGAGGCTTGATAACTGGGTCAGATAGATGGAAGTTTATTGCAGTGTGCAACAAATCAAAGATGAGGCAACCCAAATCAAATTGGAATCGCTTCGTCTTGTAGGCACAACACTCATCTAGTGGCAGAGTAAGTTGCAACATGATACTCAGAAAGTTGGTAATGTATTTCCATCATGGCAAGATTTTGTTTTTGCACTTAGAAAATAGTTTTATCCTTTGGGTTATAAGGAAAAGGCTTTAATTGAATGACAAAGTCTTAAACTAAGAAAAGGACAAACGATGCAAGAATACACAGATGAATTTCGTAAGATGGCATTAATGTTAAATATTCAATTACATACAGAAGAAACTCTTATGAAGTATATAGGAGCCTTACCTGCACATATTCATAACATTGTATTTATGTTTGGACTTACTAATCCTAATGAGGTTTTTGTTCAAGCAACATATATTGAAGCAAGGAAAACAAGAGTTGGTGTATCAGGGGAATCGTCTTCAAGGAAATAAGACAAAAGAAAGGGGAAAGGAAAGAAAGCAAATTCAACAACAATGAAGTAAGGGAAGCTCTCTTGCAAGCATTGCAATAAAGAAGGGCATGATGATGACCATTGCTAGCAATTATATCCAGAGAAGAGACCAAAGTGGTTCAAACAAAGGAAAGGGAGGAAAACAATTGCAACAGCAACACGATCAACAGACTTGGGGTATGATTCAGGTGATGAGACTAAGATCACAACAATTGGTTTGGCAGGTAAGATTGGTGATGGTTATGATTCTAAAAGTAAGTTGTTTCATATAAGGGTCATAATGAAACATACTAAGATCGATACATTGATAAATAGTGGATCTCAATCTAACTTAATTTTCGAGGAAGTGGTTAAGAAATTGAGATTAAACACTAAGATGCATCACTATCCCTATTCACTTAATTGGATAAGAAAAGATCACAAATTGTCCATAACAAAACAATGTATCATAAAATTTGCAATTACATCTAAGTATGTGGATAAGGTAACATGTGATGCGGTGCCACTAGAAACATGTGGAATGGTCTTAGGTAGCCCTTATTTATATGATCGCAAAGAAATCTTCTACATGGAACATAATCATCACTTAACTAAAGAAGGTAATGAATATGTTGTACATGCTCATCACATAAAAGCAAATCAATCTCTTCAAACAATGGAAGAATTAAGGAAGACAACTTATGCAAACAACACACCTATAATTGTACCAAGTAAAGCAATTGATCTTAAGCATGAACATGAGATGATTGTAGAATGGAAGTTCAATCATACATTTCTTCAAGTTAAGTTAATGGCATGCAAGCACATCAAACATATACGTACATTTGCAGTCATATTTCTGATGTTATCGTTGCTAATGTTGTCTACATGGATGGTAGTGGATTCAGAAAGATGTGAACAAATTCAAGTGGCTAAAAATATGCTTTCAGTTGTAATTGTTGTTTTGCAATTGATTATGATGTGACAGGTGCACGGGAAAGATTTTATAGACAAAGGACAAGTGCGAAGGCCTATCCCACACTTGATGATTGGTTAATATCCTTTTGGAGGACCAAAAGGTCTTAGTGGGGAGGTGTGATCCAAATGGATCCAGAAAGGCCTAAAAATAAAAGTCCTCAGAATCATATGAAATCAGCGCCATTGCATCGGTCTCATCGCGCCGATTCTGGCAATATAATTTTTTTTTTGAAAATGGACACCATATGCGAAAATTGTCGCATTCTGATCGATTTCCCAAACAGGCAAAAAAAATTCAAAGTCAACGGTCAAACAGGTCATACTGCAGACGTCAGTAGTATGTCAGCATGAAATTTCAGGTGACATCAACATGATGTCATGATGATGTCAGTAGGGACATATGGCAACACGAGGAAGTGACATGTGTCACTCATTTTTGGTGTTTTCAGGATGAGTTGGCACGGTACTGATTTTGATACATGGACTGTACGGACGCTGACATGGAAGTTCGTACACTGACGTGGACCAATGACAGTTTGACATGTGCCAGTACGGATGATAGGTGGCAGTGACATGGTTCTAACTGAGCAATTAACTATACAGTATGGCGTGGCGCCAAGTGGTAGGCTCTCGGCTTGACACGTGTCGTACGGCCCTGAATGGGCAGTTGACTGTGTTTGTGACTGGAATGTATGGTCCAATCATAAGGTGACACATGGCCCAATCATAGGGTGCCACATGGAACCCTGGATTTGGCCAAGGTTGGATAGGTCAAAAATTTGTTTGTCACTCTGTGAGATTTGAACCACCGACCTCTCCTCCGCCAACGACTTCACCAAATACCACTAACCACTAGGGCACGTGTGGGACTTGTTTTAACATATGGAAAAAACAATATGTTAAAACAAGTCCCACACGTAAAACAAGCTGGGATTTTATTCTAAACTTAGATCCTATAAAAACCAGAGGTTCTTGGCAGCCTTAGGAGGTTCAGAAACAACAGAATTATGAAGAAATACAAAGCCTAAGCCATTTTTATGGAGGGAAGCCATTGAGGAAGAAAACTTTGGAGGCCATTTCTGGGAGCTAAGCTCAACCTTTTTCAGTGTCATCAGTTGTGTTGGATTCTTGAGGTCGAGAAGAACACAACCAAACTATTTTGAAATCCTTTTGAGATACTTCTGATGTAATTTTGCAGCATTGAATATTAATAAGAAAGCCTCCCCCACCGAGACAAAGGCCCAAAGACGTAGGCAAACTTATGTTGAACTTCGTTATCAAGCTTGTTGTTATGGTTTGTTGTTCCTTATGTTTGCTTTATGATCCACCAAGTCTTTTAAAAATCATTTTCGGATTAGTCAATTAGAAAGTTGTCCATTTTGGCATACTGAGCTCAGGGGGCTTGCTTAAGACCATAAAGAGATTTCTTAAGTCAACAAACAAGGCTAGAGTCATTATGGACATAGCCACGAGGTTGTTCCATGTGGATTTCTTCTTGAAAATATTTGTGCAAGAAGGCGGATTTAACATCCATCTGATGGACCTCCCATTTATGTGAGGCAACAAGGGCAAGAACAAGGCAGATGGAATTCATTTTGGCTACAAGGGCAAAGTTTTCATTATAGTCAATTCCTTCAACTAGGGAAAATCCTTTGGCAACTAATCGAGCCTTATGTCTTTCAACACTTCCATCCGATGCATACTTAGTTCTGTATGCCCATTTACATCTGACAAGTTTTCTTCCTTTTGGAAGAGGTACAAGTTCCCAAGTATCGTTTTCCATTTAAGAATTATACTCTTCATTCATTGTTGTATCCCAATCTGGATGACTTGAAGCTTCTGCAAATGTCTCTAGATCATGAGTATCTGAAACTTGAGCCAAAAGAGAAGAGGCTCACTGGAACTATGAACATATCTGACGTTGATCTGAAGGATCATCGACAAGATCACCAATTGCTTCTCGTGTTGAACGAACCCATCTAGGAAGCAGAGGAGCTGGTGTTGGTTCAAAGGACTCATTTGGAGGAAGGTGAGCAAGCAGAGGTGGATTTTCATCCTCACTGTCATCATCTGAAGAAGAAACCAGAATAGGAATAGAATAAGGCACAAACGTCGAAGATGGCTCGTAGGCTGAAGAAGGCACAAACACCGAATATGGCTCACAGGCTAAAGAAGGCACAATCACTGAATTAGGCTCGCAAGACAAGATATTTTCATCAAATTTAACATCTCTTCTAATAATAATTTCATTGCAATGTTGTTGGAGAACTCTATAACCTTTGATATCTTCATAATAGCCAACAAATATACACTTCTCACTTTTAGGTTGCAATGCTTCCCTTTTCTCATCAGGAATGTGAGCCCATGCTATATTGCCAAATACACGAAAGTGACTTACATCTGGTTTAATTTTAGTCCAAGCTTTTTCCGGTGTTATACTTTTAAGAGCCTTTGTGGGAGTGTGATTTACTATGTAATTTGCACAGTTGATGGCTTTCTCCCAATACTTTAGATTTAATCCCTTAGATTGGATCATACAATTAGCCATTTCTTTTAATGTGAGGTTCTTTCTCTCAGCAACACCATTTTGTTGTGGTGTATATGGAATAGTGTGTTGCATTTGGATGCCCTGTGTAGTGCAGTAACTTGTAAAATTATTGTTCACATATTTGCCTCCATTATCTTTTCTTAACCTTTGAATTTGATGTTTAGATTGCTTTTCTACAAGGACCTTGTAGGCCAAAAACTTGTCAAAAACTTTGTTCTTAAGTTTTAAGAAGTAAACCCAAGTACGTCTAGAAAAGTCATCAATGAAAGTTAAGAAATACTTGCACCCATAAAAAGGAGTAGAAAGTAGACCACACAAATCATTATGAACAAGTTGCAAAGGGCCTGAGGCGTGCCAAGAGGCACGTTTGTCAAAATTGTCCTGATGATGTTTGTCGAGAACACAACCGACACAAACACCATCTCTGCGTGAAACGGGAGGAAGTCCAGTCACCATCTGTTGATTACATAGTTGTTGCAATGAGTGATAGTTTAGATTACCAAACCGCTCATGCCAAAGTTTGCTCAAGTCATCGCTATGAGCAACAAAAACTGATGAAAAAGATGATGACCCAAAGTTGTCAAACTTATACAACCTGGTAATATCATCAGCAATTCCAGTTGCAAGAACATGCTTAGGATATTTTAGATCCTTGATTATAACTTGGTGAGGTGAAAACTCTACGGTTTTACCTTCACCTAAATGATTGATTTGATATATTGATAGAAGGTTGCAAGAAAGACTTGAAACACATGATGCATCATTGAAATGACCATTATCTACTTGAACTGTTCCAGATCCCACAACACTAAGATATCTATCATCACCAACAAATATTTTCTTGGTGTTACATTCATTTAGAGCATAAAATATGCCTTTATTCTTAGCCATATGATAAGATGCTCCAAAATCAATAAGAGACTCATCAGAGAAAGAAGTAGTTGTATTGAAGGAGAAACCAAAAGCAGAAAGCGCATTTCCATGAGAAGAAGAAGAAGAAGTAGAATCAATATTGATGTTGTGCTTCTTCATTGTTGCTTCTAAAGCTGCCATCTTCTTGAAACATTTAGACTCATCATGACCATCTTTATTGCAAAAGTTGCAATGTCTGTCAGTCTTCTTATTTTTATATTTTTCTCCTTTGTCACCATTAGGAGTTGAAGTTGTCTAAGTGGGTGGACCCTTACGTTGCTTGTTGTTGTAGCAAGGTTGTTGCTTCTTAGGATTCTTGGGTTTATCTTTTTGTTGGGTGACTAAGGATTTGTTGGAGGTACCTGCAGTGTTGATCACTCCAAGTTGTACAAGCTTATCTTCCTCTCTAATCAAAGTAGGACAAAAGGACTCAAGAGTGGGTTTTTGATAAGCTTTCCCTAGAGCCTCTCTCATGGAATAAAAGGTAAATACAAACACAAAATATGCACTACCTAGCTTAAAAAGAATAATATAGATGCAACGCTCTTCCTCCATCTTTATCTCACATTCTTCACATAAAATTCTAAGTGTTTTAAACTTATTAGATAGATAGTCTCCAATTCAAGAAAAATCACTTGGACTTAAATTCAGTACTTGATTTTCTAATTGTTGTGCTCGAATAATATTGAGTTTACCAAACACGGATTCAATATTTTCCCAAGCTTCATCGGGTTCATCAATTTCTTTAAGGCGGAACCTTAAATCAGGAGAGATGGACATTTTGATTAGTCCACGTCCTTCGTCACTCCTATGAGCCCATTTGAATTTCTTATCAACATCAATGGGTTCTTTTTCCTTTCCCAAGGTAATCTGGTACAAGCCTTTACTTCTTAATAAATCCTCCATATGAGATTTCCATTTGAAGTATTTGGTGTTGGTAAGCAAAAGATTATTGGAAGAAGACATATTAAATATGTAGATAATATGGATTTAAAAAACTGAAACTGATGATTTGGATGGAAAGATCTCAAAAAATTAGGCGGTTTTAAAAAAAAATGACACTAAAAACGAACTTCGGATGTGAAAGTTATGCCCTTTTAAAAAAAAACATAAATGGTAACCAAAGGACCACGTGGTGGTGTAAGTTTCTTTATGAAGTGACTCACTTTTATAAAAAGAAGTAGGGATCACTTTTACAATGAAGTTACTTTATGAAAGAAAAGCCGCATGCAAAATAAATAACTCTAAAATAAAATATTAAAGCGACTTATAGTGATTCACTTTTATACTTGAAGTGAAATACACTTTACAATTGAGCATTAACTTTTTTTTTTAAAGTAACAAAAAGAGAGAATTCAACTCAAGACCTCTTACTTAATAATGCAACTTTTAACCAAATGGGATATAAAACATATTGTATTGTTTAGCAAGAAGATTGTTGTTGTTGAAGATGGATTTGGAGAGCATGCTAAAAAAAAAACTCTTTTCACACTATTATCACCATAACAATTTTCTTTTGATGGAATCCAAGTCTCAAAATTTGGCGAGGGGATACATCGGTGTGGAGGCGCGATAGTTTGGAGGATAGGATCACATCTGGCGGAACATGGATAAATCTAGCAGAGACGCGAGGGTGATGGGACCCGACGAGCCACAGATCTCATACACCATAGATCAACGGTCAGCAATCGTATCACGCAGAGAACTAGCACGAGGTTTAATTATATGAAAGTGGGTCGGGGAAAATACCATGGTTTTGGCACGCGACCACGTGGAGCCACCAGAGGCATATCGAGGCGAAAAGAGGTCTACTCCAAACCATTTTGTCTCGTCCCCGATATCGGGAAGTAATGGATCCCAGCGGGCCGTAGATCTCATGCAACCCATATCGACGGTCAAGAGACATATTGGACGAGGAAAAAATGTGGAGATTAAGCACTACATAGCGGGTTGGGGAAAATACTGCGGTTTTAGCCCGCAGACACGTAGCGCCACCAAAGGCATATCCGGGCGAAAAGCGACCTACCCAAAACCATTTTGCCTCGCCCCCGATATAGAAAAGCGCATATAAAAGGAGGGCCCCGGTCATTATTTTATGATATTTAAAATATTTTGAACATTTAAAATATGGCGCAAATGCTTCGTCAAACTGAAGCTCAACAATGAACCAAACTCGCGCATTCTCCACTAATACACGGGTATTTTTCATCATGGCAATGAATCCTGTCATTTTATTCATAACAGAGCAAGAGCCCGTCTATAAAGAAGAAGCCCTAATTGACAGGGACTCTGATATATTTGACACAAAAATAACCGTCTCACCCATTTCCGTATCCAGAGCCAATTTGTTAGACAATGTCGGGAAATGAATACCCTTCCTCGAAGGGACCCAAGCCTCCATTACCCCTTACGTCATTGAAGTCGCTTTCCCTTTCCCAAAGTTCATAAGCTAGTGTGCAGAACACTATTCGCAAGAAGAAAAGGTCATTTTGAATAAGTTAGGTTCAGATGTCTTATGCAGAATAGATAGCCCGTCAATTCGACACGCCCTCAGTATACCAGAGTCTTCCCCAGTAGCGTCGGAGCCCTTCGAGGAAGAAAAACTAATCGCAATCTACAGAGAATGTCCCCTCAGAGTCAAAACACTATTTTTGCAGACCATTGTTAAACCCGAACACCATTCTAAGAGTTTGTCATTACCTATCAATGTAAGCGTCATGGTTATTGAGGTCCAATGGGCCTACTCCATACTCAGTCAAATTTTAGGATTGGATAATGACAAGTTTGTAGTAGAAGTCATGTTGGGTTTCTTGTTGACCTTTTTTCAGTCAGAGTCCAGTCAGTCGGTCTGTATCAATTTTGAAGAGTTCATCGCTGACAATATGCACAAACAACTGGTAAATTTCAATTCACTGAGACACTTCAGGTATTACACACACTTGCTAAGAATGTTCCTGGAAACGAATAAGACAGAATTTCCTGAAACTGCATTCATTTCGACTGAATGCAAAAGGATAGAAATGCTTATTTTTATAAATAATATCATGTCCAGGGTTTATAGCCTAATCTTCAGCACCGGCCTGCCAAGGGTTTTGGAAGAAATGGAAAATTGTCTACAGCCCAATCCAGAGAACAGGGTAGGAGATTGGGCATTGTTCATGCACTCTACTATGATTTGGGTATATGGTTATCAAGAGGGACCTTACCTATTACCTGTTTTCTTGACTCCCAGAATATTTTCCTTGGAGTTCGTCAGGCAAAGAATCATCTTAGAAACATAACTTTTTCTAAAGGTGCACAAAGCATCTAACTTAAAGTTTCCTTTCATGATAGGACCCTTTGTGGTAAAGACTAGATCATTTTTGCCTCAGATCCATGCCAAACTCAATGAATTTGGATTTGCACAGTTACAAGGGAGGAAATATGATCCGCATCAAGTCATATCTAAGAGAACATTGATGAGCAGACAAGGCCCCTATGAGCATGAGCATGTTGAAGGATTTGATAAAATAGAAAATTTGGAAACCTGTGCGGATATGGAAGTCACTTGGCAACCTGATCAGACACAACAAATAGAGTCAATTATGCAGATCCAGACACAAAAAAAATCTCCAAGGTTGATTATAGAAGCTCCCAAGATGAGTATTTATAACAAAAGGAGTAGTTCATAGGCCCTGGGTGCTAGTGGTCAGCAAAATGTTCCCAAGAAAATGAAAACCATGTAGTCCCCACAGATAGTAAACCTAGAGGGGGAGGAGCCCAAAGAGAAAATGAGCGTGGAGATGTTGGTAGAAGGACCAAAAATGAAGAATCTAGTACAGAGAGCATGCCACAAGGTGAAAGCAACTCAAGGGATTTCAGAAGCAAGAAGCATTTCTTTAGCAAGACACCTGGGGCAGTCTACCAATCCAAAGAATATTTAGCAAATCAATATCTTGTGAAAGGAAGTACGGCCAATAGTGAAATAAGAGATTTGTTACCTGAGATGGAAAAAATCTCCCAGCACAAGTCTTCTCTGTTCTCAGTCAGGGATGTAGAAAGAAAAAATTTTAACATAGCGGTGGCAGATGAGGATAAAGTATCTTAAATCAAGCTGAATTATGAAAATATTGTTGCCCTAGACAAGGTAAAGTTCCACAGAAATGCCAGTGACATACTATATTTAGACTACCTGAGTCTGAGTCTGAGGGTTTCAAGACTGACAACCCTTGCACTCAAATTGGATGGACAATTGAAGTAGGAAAAAGCGTCCAGCAGAGCCTGACAGACACAAGTCAAAAGATTGGAATCTGAAGGCCCTCAAGGGTAAAAGCTTCTTTAGATGAGAAAGAGAAGATGATCCAAAGCCTGAAGAATAAGTTGAAGATGTCTGCCACAGAACATCCACAGACAATAGAGCTAGCTTATCTAGAGCAAGAAAAGGATACATTCAGACAGGAAGCACTAAATTACAAAGCCAAAGTATTGCAGCTGGAAAAGGAAAAAGAAAGTTGGTCACAAGGACAGGCAGCAAAATCAGACATGATGGTTATTGTACCTTCTACTACATAAACTGGATCAATCACTGATGGATTGGTTCAGACTATGTCTCAAGTAAGATTAAAAATAGGGGAGATCAAGAGCCTTAAGGAGGTCATAGAAAAGTTGCAGCAATAGATGAAAATGAAGGATGAAAAGATGGCCCAATTCCAAAAGGAGAATCAAGATTTGCAAGAAAGTGTGAACAAGTTGAAGACGAGGTTGAAGGGAAAAGTACTATTGCAAGGAGATAAACATGTAATATGGGATGTTGTTGTTGTTGAAGCTGCTAAGTTCAGGGTTTATCTGAATTTTATAAATGACAAAGATAACATGGCTATCACTGCCCAAAGCAGATGTACTGTTGTTAATGAGACACTGGCGAAAAAGTCCTCGAAATGGGCCCAGAACACTATTAATTTGCTGAATTATGTGCCCACTACTGATCTTCAAACCATTGGGGTAAAAGACATAACTGCACTGATCATTTGGGCCAAGAGGATCATCGATAAGCACAATTTTCTCAAATCGGTTCAGACCAAAGCTGTGCAAATGGAACAAAGTATAAAAGAGTTTAAGGATACATTTGAACAATTGTTTATCAAGGGCCTCCCACCATTTTGGGATGGTAAAGGGAAATTATACGATCAAGAGGAATACAATTCTCTCCTCACTTAGTGCAGAATGGATCATTCCAAGTTTGAAGGCTTGGAAGAGAACCTGAAGGGACCCAGTTTGGTAGAATATTTGGCAACAGACTTTGATATTTTGAATCAGTTTAAGACAGTAAAAATCAGGTTTCCAACTATGTCTTACGCTACTTGCATTGATTTGGAGATTCTAATAAAGGAAATGATGGATTACGAGATTTCTTCTGACTCGCAGTGGAAGGAGATCATGTGGTTGGGCAAGACGAAATGCAATTTTCTAGGGACCAGTAAGTAACCTCCAGGTGTCACTAAATTGGTAGGTTCGAAAGGAAATTGGAGCAAGAAAGATGGCACAAATGAAGTCGAGCAGTCAGAGAGATCCATCCCTAGTTTATGAAAAGTTTTTGTTTAAATCATTGTAAGCCTACCGAAACCGTTGGCTTGTAATTATTTTAGTCACCTTTAGAAATTGAAACGCTTCAGTTTCATCCATTTTAATCGAACTGTATAAGTACTAGGAGTTTTGAATGAAATAATGTTGGCAGAAGTGCAAGGGCACCATTTTGGTTGTTGTGAACTCTATTGTAATTTTTTGAAGTTGAATTGAATATATATGTAGAAGCTTTTCAAGTCTCTATGAAAAGATTCTAATGGTGGTGATATGAGTTTTGTCTTCCTTCATTGTATGTATTTCCTGTGATATTTTATTCCATTTACATTTTCTTCTATTTAAATTGGAGATTCAAAGGCCCAGAATTCATCTTATGATGCTCTTGGCTTAAGCAATTTAAACTGTGTAATTTTCTTCCTAGCTAATTCATATTCGTTTCAGTAATGCTTTGATGAAGTTATTTGTTTTCTCCCTCTTCCTACACTCTACTTAAATTCAATTTATAACTCAGATTCATCACCTCATTTAGCCTTTATCCTCTGGATAGTTCTACCAGTTGGTCATTGTTTTCATTTAATTTTATAATTTTGACTCCATAGCCCTGAGTGTTCCTCCCCTTCTTTGCCAACAATTTTATGAAAACCCCGAAAGCAAACCAAATCTAGCCATTGATTGCCAAAGAAATATCAAGTGACACGAGAGATCCCTCTCTAAGTTGAGTAGGCTAGTGCCTCATCTCTAAAGTAGGTTGAAACAGTTACCTCTGTCGTTTGTCTATCAGCCAGAAAAAATTTATAGAGTGTTAACATTCTGGCACCATTGCCGGGGACAAAATTGAAAAAATCCTCCCTGGGAAAAACGACTTAACGCTTTAGTTTGGTCCCTGATGATGATAGTGGACCAAATACCTTATTGGCTGAGATTATTTTTTCCCTGGCGACTCCGTTACCAAGAGACCAGTTGCACCAAACAGTGTGAGATAGAAATCATGGCTCCCAAGAGAATTCACACCAGGAGAAACCCAGACCCAGAAGCTACAATCCATGTGCTTGAACCTGAAAATATTGTACATAAAAGAAAAGAAAATTCAGTAACCCTAGTGTTGCATCTAAACCAATACCTATCCTTACCCAAGGATGGAGTAACGAGCATTGAAGACCTTGAGTTTGACATGAAATTTGAGCAAGCTCTATTCAGATCTAAATCTGAATCCTGTTTGAGCGATACCATCTTTGATGAGAAAAGATTCCAAGATTTGATCTTAGCTGCATCTGCCAGGCCTATAGTGATCCCCACTCATAACCAACAACCACTCTGACCCCTCACAGCATCCATGGCAACTAGATTTTCTCCCCTCATACTGCCTGCTCAACTACATGATTTACCTCAAGATTATAACCTAAGGATCAAACTATATGATGTTGAAGGCAACATATCATCCTAGAAGCATCTGGACAGATTGAATGATTTCATAGACTTGAAAGAAGTGGACTTTGAATATGTGAAAATGAGGTTGTTTACACAGAGTCTTGCAGGATAAGTGAGGAAGTGGTTTAGAGCCCTTCCAACAGCTAGTATCGTAGATTTTGAAGCCTTTGAAACCAACTTCCTTGCAAAATGGGGAGACAAGAAAAATCCTCTTCAGTTGTTGACTCAGTATAACAACATGAAGAGATTACTTGATGAACCAGTATAGGAGTTTTCGACCATATTCATGAAGGTCTATAATTTGATTCCTATTAAGGTAAAACCCCCCCTAAAGTTGCTCAGCTCAGATATGATGATTCTTTTGAAAGTGATTTTTCTTTATTGTCAAGAGAACAAAGATCTGCTACATTAGATGATATGATGGCTGATGCCATAGAAGTCAAAGTGAATCTAATGGCTTCGAGAAAGATAAAAGTTGGCTCTGGCAGGGACATGAAAAAAACTCAAGAGAAGGCACAACCTTCAACCTCACAAACATCAGAAGAAATGTTTGAGACAGTGATGAGAACCATGGAGAGAATGATGGAAAGGACAACCCTAGGTAACATGCCTAACCCCAGAGAACAGGCTGACGGTCCACCCAGAAATCCGAGGAGACTAGAAATCCCACAAATTAGACAAAGAGAGCAAAGAAATCAGGTAAATCGGGCAAATCAGGCGAATCAAGCAGATCAGGCGAATCAGGGAAACCAAGGAAATCAGGGAGAACAAAAAATAAGGCCTCCTTTCCAAAGTATTACGTAAATGAGGATTATGATGGATATTTTGAAGACAATATGAATTGTTGTGATGATAAAGAAACATAGGTGTTTTTTACCAAAGAAGAACATGACCAGTTCATGGATGCAAGTGAAATATTTTTGCAAGATGAGTAGGAAGGTTATCAATAGAGAGGGAAGATTACCAAGCAGGATTGCAAGATGCCATCATGCAATTCCAAAGACAATATAACCTTTGAAATCAGAGAGTACCTGAAAACCCCCCAAAGGGAATCCTTCAAAAGGAAATCCTCCAAAGGGAAACCTCACCAAAGAAGCTCAGAGTAACATACCTTATTCAAGTCAGCCCAAAAAATATTCTTCTGCAGAGGGTATTGTAGACAAAGGAAAGCAGAAAGAAGAGCCTCAGAAGAAAACATTAGAAGTAAGGAAATAAATGGTCACCAAAGAGGTAGAAAAGACATCATCCTCCTTTAATTTTGAAAGTGAGATGGCCAAGATCAAAATTTATGTACCATTTAATGAATTGATCAAGAATAGCGAGTACAGAAATCAGATCATCAAGATGCTTAAGATAGGACAAACTTCTGATACCCTAAACATACAAGATGATCACCCAGTGATCTTGTTTGGGCCAAGAGTAGAAGAAGGTAGTGATAACGAAGAAGTTCCCCCTTTTATGTCAGCTTGAAAATTCATGACATGACTCTTCACAATGCCATGTTGGATTCGGGAGCATCTCATAACCTAATGCCCAAGGTAGTCATGGACCAACTAGGTCTGGACATTTCAAGGCCTTACAAAGACATGTTTTCTTTTGATTCCAGTAAGGTGAAGTGCCTGGGTCTTATTAAAGATTTGGTGGTATCCTTGGCACAAATCCCAACAAAGAATATGGTTATGGATGTAGTAGTTGTTGACATCCCTCCCAATTTTGGCATGTTGTTATCACGGTCTTGGGCTGCAAAATTAAAGGGAACCCTCCAGATGGACATGTCATACGCAACCATCCCTCTTTTTGGTCTGAACAGAAGGTTGTATAGAGAAGTTATGTTAAATACATGGTCAGCAATAAGTCACAGGCAACTAATCACCCCATCTACTCTGTGGAAACTGAGTTGGGATCTTCTATCTTCTTCAATGACCTGTGTTGCAAAGAGAAAGAACCAAAAATTGACATAGAAAACAAAAAGAGATATGATCAGCAGATTGAAGAATATTTAGAGCAACAGGATGAAGCAAAAGATCAGATATGGAAGATGATTTTTGATGGGGCTACCTGCAGAGAGGGAGCAGGTGTTGGTGTTTGGATCAATCACCCCAAAGGAGATTCGAAATTATGTTCTTACAAATGTTTTTTTGAATGCACAAATAACATGGCAGAATATGAAGCATTAATATTGGGGTTAAAGGTTTTGAAAGAATTGGGTGCCAAAAGGATTGTTGTACATGGGGAATCTAACCTAATTATAAATCAAATAAATGGTATATACCAAGCAAAACAACCCATACCAAGGGCTTATAGGAATCTGGTACTAGACCTCCTTAATAAATTTTCAGAATATAATCTTTCAGCAATTCCAAGAGAACATAATCAGGTTGTTGATGCCTTGGCTACTTCAGCAGCGGTTTTCAAAGTTCCAATTTTCCGTGACAAAAGTTACAAGGTTGAGGTCAAGTTCAGGCTAGCAGTACTAAATAACATGAAGCACTGGCAAGTTTTTGAAGACGACAAACAAATAGAAAGCTTCCTCAAGATGGAGAATGAATTCGAGAATTTGAACATTGATGATCAATACTGTGATGATGAGGTAGATGCAGCTACTTTCACAAAGGAGGGGTATTTTGACAATCAGATTGCAGGCAGAGATATCATTCAGCTAAAGAGCAACACCATTCCCAAGGGTCTGGTCCCATTGGAGAAACTCTTTAATAATAATGATGTGGCCAGAAGTACAAATATTACAGTAAATGAAGGGGATGTGGAAGATTGCAATATTGGGACTCTGGAAGATCCAAAGATCGTTAAGTTGTCCAAAAAGCTCAACCTTGAAGTCAAGGAAAGGTATGTCAAATTAATGAAAGAATTCCCTGATGTTTTTTCTTGGATTTATGATGAGTTGAAAGTCTATGATACCAATATAATCCAACATGTTATCCCAATAAAGGAAGATCACAAACCATTCAAACAGAAATTGAGAAGGATAAACCCTTTGTTGTTACCCTTGATAGAGAAAGAAGTAAAGAAACTATTTGAAGCCAAAATCATAGTGTCGCTGAGATTTTCCAAATGGGTGGCTAATCTAGTACCAGTTAGAAAAAAGAGTGGAGAAATCAGGTTGTGTGTGGATTTTAGGAATCCAAACAAGGTGTCTCTAAAGGAAAACTACCCATTGCCTAAGATGGATCATATTTTACAGAAGGTGGTGGGTTCTCAGAAAATGTCAATGTTAGATGGCTTCTCTAAATACAATCAGATTATGGTGCACCCTGACAATCGGGAAAAGATGGCATTTACCACACCATGGGGAACATTCATGTATGCCAAGATGCGCCTCCAAGTACCAAACACCATCAACCTTGGCCCTTAAGACTGGTCCAAACTTTGCCATAATTAATTGCTGATGGGTCCCTCAAATCCAGGGATTACGTGTGCAATTGATGAACAGATAGGTCACTTGAGGAGAAAGTGTTGATACTTCTATCTGTAATGCATTGACACTTCTTTCGAGCTCTGAAATATATTGCAACTTCCTTACTCGGGATCTCTGTGCAGATTGTCTATTGGCTAAAATTCGTTTCACCCTTTTTTGGATCAATGTTTGGGTTGAGCTCCATTGTCGATGACGATGTAGGCATTTCAATCTTTACTGCTTGCTGGAATGGTTTCTCACTTTTGCAAACGCTTTGAACTTCTGGCTCACTTTTGAACTGACCTGATACGGTCATGAATTTCTCCTCCATAGAAGTCTCATTTAACTTAATTTTCACCTGGCCAAAACACCTCAAACACAAAAATAGAACTTTGATACTGATGTAATTAATTATGTTTCATCATTATAATCCACCCTCGAGGCATTTGGGAAAATAAAACTCGGACCTGTGCAAAAATTGTAGCATGTTGCCCTGTTTCTGCACTTTTGGTAGTTAAAGAGACAAAAATTTGAAAACGTTGACTACCAAAAGCTCTGCCTTTTGGTGGCTAATGAACAATTGAAATGTTCGCCTAAGCCACCAAAACTTGTAACTTAAAAATAGTTTAAAATGTGTTACCTTTCTAAAATCTTCTGCAGTCTGAGCAAGGTCTTCCAAGCCAGGATTTCCTTTGGGCAAAAGCAAGCTTGATAGAAGGCTCTTCGTGCTCCCTTGTTGATCACATTTCACAAGGTTTCTGCAGATTTTATCGTGACTTGAAGCATCATCACTGGCGCTTCCAGAATTTGATTTCAATTTGTCATTCTCTTTAACTATTTTTTCCTCTCCATCTGATGCAATGTCCTCCATGTTAATAGTTACTGATGTGGAAAATTTTGCATAGGTGGGAAGCAAACACCAGTCACCAAGTTGTCGATTAGCATGAGAGAAACAAGACAAGAGTGTCAATTTCTTAGGGTCCTACTGCTGCTGTCTAGATCTGAATCACCTACAATTTTAGTTGCCATCCGTACCAGACCCTCTTGTTTGGAGTTTTGGAGTATGTCTTCTCTGTACATGCCTGTGACAGGTGATTTGGAAGCAGTTTTTGAGCAATCTTTGATGAGCTACCAAAAAGATGTCTCCTGATTAATCCTTATCTTGAAAAATGTGATGGTCACTGAAATCTATTATATCAATGTGTGTTGCGCCCAACTTCACAAAATAAAAGCAAAGATTTGCAATCTTAAGCTCTTTTGTATGGCTAACGAAAGTGACTCTGGAAAACCAATGCCAGAAACACACAAAACAACCATATTGTGCACTATGTTCAAAGGAATCATTGAAGGTTAGAACTGTAATCTGAAGAAATAGCACGGAACCATTATGTTACCAGAAATAGGGATTTCCTCCTCAAGTACACATCCCAACATAGCCATGATAGATTGATGTTTTTCTTTTGATATCAAATCTGTATGATGCAAGACTAGATGTTGGCACTGTCGATATGTTTCCAAACAAAACAAAACTTGTATGATGAGTTGGCTCTCCAAACTGGAGTTTCGACCTTCCTCTGCCACTTGGACGGATTTGGAGCTCAAATTGCGCGCCTGGATCAGAGATTTACGGGCCAATTTGTTTGCATAAGCACTTAGCACAATAACTTCCTTGACCTCATCTTCTGATATTCGGCCATCTCCACTCTTATCACACATGTCAAAGAAGATCTGTATTCTAGAATCAAAGTTCTGGTTGACCATCTCCTGCCTGGCGATCTTGTAGGATCTTCTTTCCATGAGGTGGAATTACTAAAACGACAGGCAAAGCCACTGCACTGAATCCAACGTCTATCCCAAAATATTATGCTCCTCCTTGTGTTCAACGTGGTATACATCTTCCTGAATAGATTGACTGGCCGCCTGATTAGCGGATGAGGAAGGATTTTGGATGGCACACGTACCTTCGTGAGTAGGTGTCAATGCAGGGGCATTCTCTTTTGTGGAATGTGAAGCACTGTCAAACCCCAATCAAATATCTGACTTTGTACCACACTGAACACATATTGACTGCGATGGTGCTGCTCGCATATTGTGCTTGTACTTCTCTCTTTTGCACGGGCAATCTTCAGTTTAGACTTTCGGGCTTCTTTCAACTTTCCAGCATTCGATTCTGAGGCCAGATTTTTCCTGTTGAGGTAAGCATGAACAACATGTGAAAAACCAGGCTTATAAGAGAATAACAAACCACGTAAATGCTTCCCTTCAATATTTGATTTAATGGTGTATCCATAATGGAAAACATCAGTTATCTTGGCTTCAAATATCTTCTCTTCAACAGGCTTGAAATTGTACAAAGAACATTGATCAATGGAGGTATGGCCAGGTGGTACTGTTGGCAAAGCTGGTGTATGCTACCGAAGCCACAACAACAGCACCAATTGAAGCCCCTTGTTTTGAAGGAGGTGAAGGTGTGCCGCAAGCATTTTCATCAAAAGACCCATGCTCTTATCTAAAAAAAAAAAACTTTCTGGTCTTCAAAATCCTCGACAGTTGTAGTGGATCTCCATAGGCTGTGTGAAGAATTGAGTTTGCCACTATTGGTAGAAAACAGGTAACCAATTCAATCTTTCTGCCTTGCTCTACTTATTGGAGACAGCTGAAAAACAATTGAAAATGAATCTACCTGCTCGGATGGCGAGCTTATTCTTCTACCTACTCCTATATTAACCAAATCTTCAACTTGGTTAAGTAAAATCATATTTCCACATCAAGCATTCACGCAACTTGATGACTGAAGGAACCTCATTTATGCTACTGATCCTCATATAATTATGAAACCAGAACAACATCCATAAAGATTTCTTCATCAAATCATACTCATCCCTAAAAATCGATGACACGATGAAATCTGAAATTTTTAGGGAATCTGAAAGATATGATTCCAGCAATACTGCCACTGGATCTTTAAAACGAGAATCACAATTATACTGATTCAGAGAAAATGTCCAATCATGCATATTCTTCCCTTTGCTGCAAAACAGATGACTTCTATGATAGTCCTCTTGCTGTTCTAGCTGGAGCTTAAATGATTTCTGTAATTTCTGTTTCTCACAATTCCATCCGTCTGCAAATCTGAAAGTTGTTGTAAGCTACTTTTACTAATTTCAGATTCCATCTGAAGATAAGACAATTGATCCATATGATTTATAGCTAGAGCAATTAGATCTTTAGATATATAATAATCAGGAATAATTGTAGCAAGAGAACTTTTAATCTCTGGATTATTTACTTCTACTTCATGTTCATGTGAAAGCGTATCATCTTGAGGAGTATTAGAAAATTGATGAAGATTGTGAGCAACAAGTTCT
>JZKD02S1504735.1:53932-83084 GCA_000966675.3 Picea glauca
CACTGGATGTGGAAAACCAACTATGTCTGAAAAATCACAAAATGCATACCTCGCAGCTAGAATCTTTTCCATTTCATAACAGTGGAGTTGCCAACAGATTTCTGAATAATGGAGTCGCCACTGAATTCGTCCTTCATGGAGTCGCCAGATAGATGATTACAACCAAAATAATGTCCAGGATTTGTCTATCATCAAATTTGGATCTATGTTGTCTCCCAAGGAATATGAGCTTCAATCTCCTCTCCCCGGCAACGACGCCAATTTGTTATCACTCCAGGAAACTCTCCTAGGCTGTAAGTCGGAGATGCCTGGTAACTAACTCTTTTTGGGAAATATTTTCTTAATAATTTATGTGATTTTTGGATCAAGATGAATATCTAGGGACTGGACTGTGTGTTTAAGACTGTCTAGAGATATCAAATATCACAAGGCCTTCTAGGAATGCAATCAGACAAGGTTTGATAAAATGGAAGAGAAGATAGCTATTGAACCAGATTATACTCATATAAAACAACCACAATGGGTTTAAGAACTAAGGAATAACTTATGATTCTTAACTTAATCAATCAGTTAGTGAGATGACAGTCACATGTAGATTGAATAAGCGCCAATAAAGAAATCATTCACTCATAAGATATCAGAGAACAAAAAAGAAAAAGTCTAACAACACAACTGAAGGAAGCTTGCAATGTTTCATATATTAAGAATAAGTCTCTCTTACAGTAGCAGCATGTAGAACTCAAAATCGAACCATTGGTTCATCTTCTATCCTGAGATTTATAGCATTACAAAGTAGTTCTAAGATCCTGAAAACAAGGATCAAATATACTAAAAATAGTAACTCAAAATTCAGTTGCAAAATATGTGGAATGATCCCCAAGAATGAGGTCAATCCCAGATTTCATGATCTCTCTCTCTCTTGTTGACTGTTGGTGAAGTGCAGGATAAAGCTAAATTCGAATCGGCTGAGGTGGCAAAGTGTCCTGATTTTATGTCTTGGTTAAAGATATCAAACACCTTTGAAACACCTCCTTTTTCCACAATCTATCAAAACTAACTGTTGGATTTGCTTTGATAATTCATCAGATGTTCATTCGAAAAGATTGCAAACCTTTTCAACTCGAAAAAACTTGATCTGTGTAAAAACTTGATTTTTCTGAACATGACAGGCTTTCGGTGGTTACTTGGAAAGCTTCTGGGTGAATTAACTACCGAAAGCGCAGCTTTCGGTGGTTAATGAACGGTCGTCCTGTTCGCCTAAACCACCGAAAAGGAAGGTTTTCTAGAAATAATCTGCTTTGGGAAAAATCAATTTTATCAGCCGTGGAATGTCCATTTTGCATGCTCCAATAGTCGATCAACATCTACATATCATAAGATTTCCAATGGTGCAATCAGATTTGTATTTGGAGCTAGGGAAGCTAGAAAAAAATTTCTTACAAGATTAGGCATCGTTCTTTCAAAAAATGCTAGTGTGTTTTTTGATTGCTAACATCTGGCTCCAACTGGGATGGATACCTCCCTGTGAGGTCTCCAAGAACCTGGTAGACCTTGTGCCTTTAGTATTGGGCCATGGAGTCATTCAACCTTTTCGGTGGTTAATGAGCACACACAGGCTCGCCTAAACCACCGAAAACATAAACTTACCCAAAAATCAAAACTTGATGAATCTCGATTACCTGCAAGAGTACAAAGACCTCAGGGCTTGCTAGACGAAGCTCCTCTCTCTCTGAATAAACTTGTAATCTCCTCCTGATGGGTTTCATCTTGCAACTCTCCTTCCATAGAAGTGGCAATTTGAGCAAGGGCCTCTAATCCAAGTGGTCTAGCTGTTTGGACTTTGTTCCAAAAGAGGAAAAAGCCCCAGTCCACTTGTTTCTTCTTCAGAGTTTCTTTAACAAGAAGGGTAATGAGCCCCTTGTTGTAGCGCCCCTTACAAGTGATATATACAAAAATTGCTTTCAGCAATGCATGCCACTGAGGTTCCAGAAAGGACATTGGAATGTCCTTCTTCCAAATTAAGTCTTTGTGAATGGGCAACAAATAAGATCTGAAATCTATATTTGATGGTACTGTGGATTTGAACCAGCACTCTCCAGTTCTTAGAAGACCTGTAAACTCTGCTATAGATGCTTCATCAATGATGAATTCTTCTCTCCCTATTTTGGCAGACCTTCCATCATATACAGTTGCAAAGGATTCTACTACATGTTGGTGAAAGCTAGTCAATTTCTCACAATATGTGAATACTCCTGCTTGTTTGAAAAGGTCTGCTACCTCTGGATGCGCCTCCAAGTACCAAACACCATCAACCTTGGCCCTTAAGACCAGTCCATACTTTGCCATAATTAATTGTTGATGGGTCCCTCAAATCCGGGGATTATGTGTGCAATTGATGAACAGATAGGTCACCTGAGGAGAAAGTGTTGATACTTCTGTCTGTAATGCATTGACACTTCTTTCGAGCTCTGAAATATATTGCAACTTCCTTACTCGGGATCTCTGTGCAGATTGTATATTGGCTAAAATTAGGAAAACATTCCTCCCTGCCAACTAGGAAAACTACCTAGCTCTAGGATATCTATGGATATCCTAGCCCCCGTGCCCAAAACCTCCAGCAACCCGGTGCCTCAACTGATCAAAAGTGCCACAGCCAGAACTCTACTACTCTCTGCAAATCTCACAGTCCTCCCAGAATCCATCCTTCGTCGAATGCCCTCCTCACGTAAACCTCTCCCTTTCCTTATTCCTCCTTCACCGACCCATGCCTTTACTTCCTTACCTGCTCTCGTCCCCGTCCCTAATCCTTCCTTTAATGTTTTATCTTCTCGGGACTAACAGGTTATCCCTTGTTGGGTACGTAACCATTTTATAACATATTTCATTGATCTCTTAAATTTATTTCTCATGTCATTAAAYGTGATMTGTAGTTAAATTATTAATTAATTAATCACAATTATAACCTTTAATTAATTAATAACTTACTTAATTAATATCATTAGATCAAGCTTTGTTTAATTAATACCTTGTTAAGACAATTAATCCCCTAATTAATTTTGACTTTATACTTCTTAATCATTTATCCAACTAGGGTCGTTATAGACTCCCAGAATATTTTCCCTAGAGTTCATCAAGCAAAGAATCATCTCAAAAACAGAACATTTTCTGAAGGTGCACGAAGCATCTAACTTAAAGTTTCCTTTCATGATAGGACCCTTTGTGGTAAAGACTAGATCATGTTTGCCTCATATCCAGGCCAAACTCAATGAATTTGGATTTGTATAGTTACAAGGGAGGAAATACGATCCGCATCATGTAATATCTAAGAGAAGGCTGATGAGCAGACAAGGCCCCTATGAGCATGAGCATGAGCATGTTGAAGGATTTGATAAACTGACAAATCTGGAAACTTGTGCAGATAGGAAGTCACTTTGCAACCTGATCAGACACAACAAATAGAGTCAATTCTGCAGCAGATCCAGACACAAAAAACTTCTCCAAGGTTGATTATCAAAGCTCCCAATATGAGTATTTATAACAATAGGAGCAGTTCAGAGGCCTTGGGTGCTAGTGGTCAGCAAAATGTTCCCAAGAAAATGAAAACCATGTAGTCCCCACATATAGTAAGCCCAAAGAGAAAATGAGCATGGAGATGGTGGAGAGTAGAACCAAAAACGAAGAAGCTAGTGCAGAGAGCATGCCACGGGGTGAAAGCAGCTGAAGGGATTTCAACAGCAAGAAGCATGTCTTTAGCAAGACACCTGGGGCAATCTACCAATCCAAAGAAGATTTAGCAAATTAATATGTTGTGAAAGGAATTGTGGCCAATAGTTAAATAAGAGATTTGTTACCTGAGGTAGAAAAAATCTCACAGCACAAGTCTTCCTTGTTCTCAGTCAGGGATGTAGAAAGAAAGAATTTTAACATAGCAATGGCAGATGAGGATAAAGTATCTGAAATCAAGTTGCATTATCAAAATATTGTTTCCCCAGACAAGGTAAAGTTCCACAGAAACGCCAGTGACATGCTATATTCAAACAACCTGAGTTTGAGTCTGAGGGTTTTAAGACTGACAACCCATGCACTCAAATTGAATGGAAAATTGAAGCAGGAAAAAGCATCCAACAGAGCCTGGTAGACACAAGTCAAAAGATTGGAATATGAAGGCCCTCAAGGGGTAAAAGCTTCTTTAGATGAGAAAGAGAAGATGATCCAAAGCTTGAAGAAGAATCTAAAGATGTCTGCCACAGAACATCCACAAACAATAGAGCTAGCTGCTCTAGAGAAAGAAAAGGAGACATTCAGACATGAAGCACTAAATTGTAAAGCCAAAGTATTGTAGATGGAAAAGAAAAAAGAAAGTTGGTCACAAGGACAGGCAGCAAAATCAGACATGATGGCTATTGTAACTTCTACTACAGAAACTGGATCAAGCATTGATGGATTGGTTCAGGCTATGTCTCAAGTAAGCTTAAAAACAAGGGAGATCAAGAACCTTAAGGAGGTCATAGAAAAGTTGTAGCAAGAGATGAAAATGAAGGATGAAAAGATGGCCCAATTCCAAAAGGAGAATCAAGATTTGCAAGAAAGGGTGAACAAGATGAAGACGAGGTTCAAGGGCAAAGTATTGTTGCAAGGAGATAAACATGTAATCTAGGATGTTGTTGTTGCTAAAGCTGCTAAGTTCGGGGTTTTTCTTAATTTTATAAATGACAAAGACAACGTGGCTATCATTGTCCGAAGTAGATGTACTGTTGTTAATAAGACATTGGCGAAAAAGCCCTCGAAATGGGCCCAAAACACTATTAATTTGTTGAATTTTGTGCCCACTGCAGATCTTCAGACCATTGGGGTAAAAGACATAAATGCACTGATCATTTGGGCCAGAAGGATCATCACTAAGCACAATTTGCTCAAATCGGTTCAGACCAAAGCTGCGCAAATGGAATAGAGTATACAAGAGTTTAAGGATACATTTGAACAATTGTTTATCAAGGGCCTCCCACCATTTTGGGATGGTAAAGGGAAATTATACGATCAAGAGGGATAAAATTCTCTCCTCACTCAATGCAGAATGGATCATTCCAAATTTGAAGGCCTGGAAGAGAACTTGAAGGGACCTAGTTTGGTAGAATATTTGGCTGCATACTTTGATATTTTTAATCAATTTAAGACAATAAAAAATGAGCTGCCAACTATGTCTTACGCTACTTGCATTGATCTGGAGATTATGATAAAGGAAATGATGGATTACGAGATTCCTTCTGACTCACAGTGGAAGGAGATCGTGTGGTTGGGCAGGACGAAATGCAGTTTTCTAGGTATCAGTAAGTAACCTCCAGGTGTCACTAAATTGGTAGGTTCTACAAGAAATCAAAACAAGACAGATGGTGCAGAGGAAGCCGAGCAATCAGAGAGATCCATCCATAGTTTATGAAATGTTTTTGTTTAAATCATTGTAAATCGGTTTGCCTACCGAAACCATTGGCTTGTAATTATTTTAGTCAACTTTAGAAATTGAAACGCTTCAGTTTCAGTGATTGTAATCGAACTGTATAAGTACTAGGATTTTTGAATAAATTAATGTTGGCAGAAGTGCAAGGGCACCTTTTTGGTCATTGTAAACTCTATTGTAATCTTTTGAAGCTGAATTGAATATATATGCAGAAGCTTTTGAAGTCTCTATGAAAAGAATCTAATGGTGGTGATCTGAGTTTTGATTTCCTTCATTGTTAATATTTCCTGTGATCTTTTATTCCATTTACATTTTCTTCTTTTTAAATTGGAGAGTTAAAGGCCTAGAATTCATCTTATGATGCTCTTGGCTTAAACAATTTAAACTATGTAATTTTTTCCTAGCTAGTTCGGAATTCATTTTAGTAATGCTCTGATGCAGTTATTTGTTTTCTCCCTCTTCCTACACTCTACTTAATTTCAATTATAACTCAGATTCATCACCTCATTTAGCCTTTATCCTCTGGACAGTTCTACCGGCTAATCATTGTTTTCATTCAATTTCAGAATTTTGACTCCATAGCCCCGATTGTTCCTCCCCTTCTTTTCCAGCAATTTTATGAAAACCCCCAAAGCAAACCAAATCTAGCCACCGATTGCCAAAGAAATATCAAGTGACACGAGAGAGCCCTCTCTGAGTTGAGAAGGCTAGTGCCTCAACTCTAAAGTAGGTTGAAACAATTACCTCTATCGTTTGTCTATCAACCATAAAAAATTGATGGAGTGCTAACACACATAAGAAAAAAAATTTGCTTCTCAATGACAACAAGGGTTAGATCTCAGTTAGCCTACCTAGAAAATTCACATTTTCCTATCTGTTTCTGATTTTCCGAGATCGCACAGGGCGTGGGCTAAAGAGAATACACAGATCTAAAAGAGTAGCAACCTGGAAACAAATAATATAAAACCAAAATAATACTCTGCAAAAATTAAAAAATGGCGTATTCAGGGTTTATACCTCCGGATATGACTGAAATGGTTGTATCTTGTGCAAATGGAAACCTTTTCGAGTGAAACAAAAAATGTTCCTAACTGAAACAAGCACTCCAGACGCAATGGAATAGTCCTATCATCCCATATATGTATGACAATGGCATAAAATGAAGATGAGGAAACTTGGCTTCACGATCTCGATCTACAACGAGAGCAGGTCTTCAAATAGGCTTTGATACCATGTTCGACAACACATGTATTCCAACAGAGGGTTAACACCTTCAGTAACCACTCACACAACCAGATCAAAGATCAACACACCGATGGTTTGACGTGGTAAAACCCCGACGGGAAAACATCCACAGCCCCACCCAACGCGGCCACTTGGAGCAGTTTATTAATGCAAAAGAAAAGGATTACATAGATATTTTACAAGAGAGTTTCTAACAATCAATCATTGTAAAATGACCCTTTGTGCTCTTTAAATAAAGATCATGGACCAATCGAGTGTTAAGCCATAGATCAATGGCCGTTAAAATCGAGGAGAATATGAATTGTCAGATCACTCCATGTCGAGAACATATCGTGACCATCGAATTTTCTAACTACAAATGCATACTAATGCATAATAAAGAAACACACTAAGAAACACACTTTTACCTAACGACACATTAGACCAAGTAGATCTTAACTAACTCCTAAGTGTCTAAATATCCTAACATGGTGGTGCAAGGTGTTTGATGATGATATGGCATGTTTGTTGAAGGAAGACCCTAGCACATTGACATTTGGCCTTGGGAGGCCCAACGACTTCCTCAACAAGCTCAATGTTTTGCTCTTTATGCCCCTATGTCACCTCCTAAGGGAGTGATGTCATCATTTTAGGGCTTTCTTCATTATATATTTTTTTTTATTTGGTAAAAAGTAATGTTTATGAAGGAAAATTTGTGAGGTCAACCTCCTCAAAATATGAATGTGGACAAACTTATGTGGAAAAACTATTTTAGGTGACCTCATATAAATAGAGGTCACCTCACATTTCGTTTTGACATAACTCACTTGAGAATTACATACTTGATGGCTGGAATTTTTCCCCTCCTTGTGCATTTGCTCTATCTCCCTCTTGAATGTCTTGTGGATGCTACAACTTGTATATTGGAGGAAGAACTAAGGCTCTATCTCTTGTTGCTTGTTTCTTTTGAAATTCGGTGGAATATTATTGGTAAAGAATGGTTATTTTCATGTTATGTTTTTAAATTGGTAAGGAATTTTTGCATATGGTTATTGTTTCTTCTTGTTTCAAGGTAAATTTTGTCTAAACCCTTGGAGGAGTATAAGGTCATACACCCTCCACCAATATCTATCATTTTTTCATTGAATAAGTTATTTTTTCAAAGGTTGCAAGGAGGAGTAAAAAGGCTTACACCCTCCTAGATTTACCTTGCTAGTTTTGTTTGCTTTAGAGAGTAAAAGGGTTTACACCCCTAGAGAAGTAAAAAAACTAGCTCTTACACAAGAGACTCCATTAACCCAATTGATAAGGCACTAATCTACTTGCATTGGAGATATAAAATTGTTGCATTGGTATGTGTGAATTTTAGAGATATTGCAATTGTTCAAGTTGGAACCAATTCTTCATGCTTTAGGCTTCTTTGTTCCCTAAGGGCATCTAGTTTAGCCAAGTAATTCTCTTTGTTGCTACAACCATTAGGGCTGCTACAAAATCACATTCTCATCATCTATTTCTCACTATTCTATCGCTGAAATTTACTTGTAAACCTTAGTAATTGTTCTAATGGTTATTGGCTAATTGTTGGGTGGTTTACTTTTTTATTTTTGTGGCTAGATCTTGTTACTGTAGAAATTATTTGCTACAACTACTTGTCTATCATAATGCTCTGATACCATGAAGATTTTCAGGTCCTATCATCTTGCCTACTGGGTCTGTCTTTGACCACAGTTAGGCTCTAACTTTTAACTACCAAATGTAGTATATGTTGTTGTTTTATGACAGCCAATAGTCCAAGAGTTTCTTGTTGATTTGTTACNGATGCAGTTATTTGTTTTCTCCCTCTTCCTACACTCTACTTAATTTCAATTATAACTTAGATTCATCACCTCATTTAGCCTTTATCCTCTGGACAGTTCTACCGGTTGGTCATTGTTTTCATTGAATTTCAGAATTTTTACTCCATAGCCTCGATTGTTCCTCCCCTTCTTTGCCAGCAATTTTATGAAAACCCCCAAAGCAAACCAAATCTAGCCACCGATTGCCAAAGAAATATCAAGTGACACGAGAGAGCCCTCTCTGAGTTGAGCAGGCTAGTGCCTCAGCTCTAAAGTAGGTTGAAACAATTACCTCTATCGTTTTTCTATCAGCCATAAAAAATTTACGGAGTGCTAACACACACAAGAAAAAAATTTTGCTTCTCAATGACAACAAGGGTTAGATCTCAGTTAGCCTACTCGAAAAATGTACATTTTCCTATATGTTTCTGATTTGTTGAGATTGCACAGGGTGTGGGCTAAAGAGAATACACAGATCTAAAAGAGTAGCCACCTGGAAACAAATAATATAAAACCAAAATAATACTCTACAAAAATTAAAAAATGGCGTATTCAAGGATTATACCTCCGGATATGACTGAAATAGTTGTATCTTGCGCAAACGAAAACCTTTTCGAGTGAAACAAAAAATGTTCCTAACTGAAACAAGCGCTCCAGACACAATGGAATAGTCCTCTCATCCCAGATATGTATGACAATGGCATAAAATGAAGATGAGGAAACTTGGATTCACGATCTCAATCTACAATGGGAGCAGGTCTTCAAACAGGCTTTGATACCATGTTCGACAACACATGTATTCCAACAGAGGATTAACACCTTCAGTAACCCCTCACACAACTAGATCAAAGATCAACACACCGATGTTTTGACGTGGTAAAACCCCGACGGGGAAACATCCATAGCCCCACCCAACGCGACCACTTGGAGCAGTTTATTAATGCAAAAGAAAAGGATTACATAGATATTTTACAAGAGAGTTTCTCACAATCGATCATTGTAAAATGACCCTTCGTGCTCTTTAAATAGAGATCATGGACCACTCGAGTGTTAAGCCACAGATCAATGGCCGTTAAGATCGAGGAGAATATGAACTATCAGATCACTCCATGTCGGGAACATATCATGACCATCGAATTTCCTAACTACAAATGCATACTAATGCATAATAAAGAAACACACTAAGAAACACACTTTTACCTAACGACACATTAGACCAAGTAGATCTTAACTAACTCCTAAGTGTCTAAATATCCTAACATGGTGGTGCAAGGTGTTTGATGATGATATGGCATGTTTGTTGAAGGAAGACCCTAGCACATTGACATTTGGCCTTGGGAGGCCCAACGACTTCCTCAACAAGCTCAATGTTTTGCTCTTTATGCCCCTATGTCACCTCCTAAGGGAGTGATGTCATCATTTTAGGGCTTTCTTCATTATATATTTTTTTTTATTTGGTAAAAAGTAATGTTTATGAAGGAAAATTTGTGAGGTCAACCTCCTCAAAATATGAATGTGGACAAACTTATGTGGAAAAACTATTTTAGGTGACCTCATATAAATAGAGGTCACCTCACATTTCGTTTTGACATAACTCACTTGAGAATTACATACTTGATGGCTGGAATTTTTCCCCTCCTTGTGCATTTGCTCTATCTCCCTCTTGAATGTCTTGTGGATGCTACAACTTGTATATTGGAGGAAGAACTAAGGCTCTATCTCTTGTTGCTTGTTTCTTTTGAAATTCGGTGGAATATTATTGGTAAAGAATGGTTATTTTCATGTTATGTTTTTAAATTGGTAAGGAATTTTTGCATATGGTTATTGTTTCTTCTTGTTTCAAGGTAAATTTTGTCTAAACCCTTGGAGGAGTATAAGGTCATACACCCTCCACCAATATCTATCATTTTTTCATTGAATAAGTTATTTTTTCAAAGGTTGCAAGGAGGAGTAAAAAGGCTTACACCCTCCTAGATTTACCTTGCTAGTTTTGTTTGCTTTAGAGAGTAAAAGGGTTTACACCCCTAGAGAAGTAAAAAAACTAGCTCTTACACAAGAGACTCCATTAACCCAATTGATAAGGCACTAATCTACTTGCATTGGAGATATAAAATTGTTGCATTGGTATGTGTGAATTTTAGAGATATTGCAATTGTTCAAGTTGGAACCAATTCTTCATGCTTTAGGCTTCTTTGTTCCCTAAGGGCATCTAGTTTAGCCAAGTAATTCTCTTTGTTGCTACAACCATTAGGGCTGCTACAAAATCACATTCTCATCATCTATTTCTCACTATTCTATCGCTGAAATTTACTTGTAAACCTTAGTAATTGTTCTAATGGTTATTGGCTAATTGTTGGGTGGTTTACTTTTTTATTTTTGTGGCTAGATCTTGTTACTGTAGAAATTATTTGCTACAACTACTTGTCTATCATAATGCTCTGATACCATGAAGATTTTCAGGTCCTATCATCTTGCCTACTGGGTCTGTCTTTGACCACAGTTAGGCTCTAACTTTTAACTACCAAATGTAGTATATGTTGTTGTTTTATGACAGCCAATAGTCCAAGAGTTTCTTGTTGATTTGTTACGGTTATATTTGTGATTTTGGGTGCTCTAACATGTACTTTTAGTGACCAGATGTTAGCACATGCATACCAAAATAAACATAACACACTTATAGATCTTTACAACTGAAAATAAACAGATCTAAGAGACCAACACATGCATTTTTGTACACAGGTATTTTTGGTCAACATGACCCCGGATAAAAAAAAACCCAGGGAAAACCAGTTTGGAATATATGTCTATATAATGATGATCAAAGAAAGAGATACAACAAGTAATGAAATACAATGGAACCTGTATCAATAGCAAGCTCCTTACGAGCCTTTCCACAAGAACCAGAGAAAGAAGTGCCCAAACTGTGGTGCACCCTCTCCCTTTGTTGCCCTCTGCACTGAACTGAAGCGCCCTAGATCATCTGTGACCCAATGAAGAAATACCTCCACAATAATTTCCTCTCCTGTGATGTCTCTCCACTAAAACTATTAGAGCTCAAATCCTCCAAGAAGATCTGCTACCAGGTAGCTTCCAGTCCTCTCAACATGTGCACCCTCCTCCTGGCATAAATGATCACCATAAATAAACTAAGCCATAATCTGAATGTCTCTCTCCACAAAAACAAGCGCCCAATCTCTCCTCTCCCTATGCATCAAACCTCATCTCAATCTGACAAGTCCTCCTCTCCTGATGAGCAAATGAAGGATAATAAATGCGCCCTCCCCCTCTAGATGTGCCCTTCCTCCATGTAATATGATCCCTCTCAAGAATCAAGGCTAAGACTCCATGGAAATACTCTCCATGCAAGCTCGAAGCAACCAAGAGCCTCTCCTCAATCTCTCAAGGGTTTCTTTCAAACCCTCATGAAGTGCGCCCTCCTTCTCCTCAAGAAATGTGCCCTCCTTCTCTTCTCCAAAACTCACAAGTGAAGAATGAATCTCCAAAACTCACTTTACCCTCTCTTTAGCCTCCTTGAGCCAACCCTAAAAGATCAATGGTCTAGATTAGATATATCCAAGTCTAATCAATGGGTGAGATCTCATCCAAAAATCTCACTAAGGAAACCCACTTTCCTTAGTTGTTTTATGTCTATTAATTCACCCACATTGTGAATTAATTGTCACTTTATNCTAACTACAAATGCATACTAATGCATAATAAAGAAACACACTAAGAAACACACTTTTACCTAACGACACATTAGACCAAGTAGATCTTAACTAACTCCTAAGTGTCTAAATATCCTAACATGGTGGTGCAAGGTGTTTGATGATGATATGGCATGTTTGTTGAAGGAAGACCCTAGCACATTGACATTTGGCCTTGGGAGGCCCAACGACTTCCTCAACAAGCTCAATGTTTTGCTCTTTATGCCCCTATGTCACCTCCTAAGGGAGTGATGTCATCATTTTAGGGCTTTCTTCATTATATATTTTTTTTTATTTGGTAAAAAGTAATGTTTATGAAGGAAAATTTGTGAGGTCAACCTCCTCAAAATATGAATGTGGACAAACTTATGTGGAAAAACTATTTTAGGTGACCTCATATAAATAGAGGTCACCTCACATTTCGTTTTGACATAACTCACTTGAGAATTACATACTTGATGGCTGGAATTTTTCCCCTCCTTGTGCATTTGCTCTATCTCCCTCTTGAATGTCTTGTGGATGCTACAACTTGTATATTGGAGGAAGAACTAAGGCTCTATCTCTTGTTGCTTGTTTCTTTTGAAATTCGGTGGAATATTATTGGTAAAGAATGGTTATTTTCATGTTATGTTTTTAAATTGGTAAGGAATTTTTGCATATGGTTATTGTTTCTTCTTGTTTCAAGGTAAATTTTGTCTAAACCCTTGGAGGAGTATAAGGTCATACACCCTCCACCAATATCTATCATTTTTTCATTGAATAAGTTATTTTTTCAAAGGTTGCAAGGAGGAGTAAAAAGGCTTACACCCTCCTAGATTTACCTTGCTAGTTTTGTTTGCTTTAGAGAGTAAAAGGGTTTACACCCCTAGAGAAGTAAAAAAACTAGCTCTTACACAAGAGACTCCATTAACCCAATTGATAAGGCACTAATCTACTTGCATTGGAGATATAAAATTGTTGCATTGGTATGTGTGAATTTTAGAGATATTGCAATTGTTCAAGTTGGAACCAATTCTTCATGCTTTAGGCTTCTTTGTTCCCTAAGGGCATCTAGTTTAGCCAAGTAATTCTCTTTGTTGCTACAACCATTAGGGCTGCTACAAAATCACATTCTCATCATCTATTTCTCACTATTCTATCGCTGAAATTTACTTGTAAACCTTAGTAATTGTTCTAATGGTTATTGGCTAATTGTTGGGTGGTTTACTTTTTTATTTTTGTGGCTAGATCTTGTTACTGTAGAAATTATTTGCTACAACTACTTGTCTATCATAATGCTCTGATACCATGAAGATTTTCAGGTCCTATCATCTTGCCTACTGGGTCTGTCTTTGACCACAGTTAGGCTCTAACTTTTAACTACCAAATGTAGTATATGTTGTTGTTTTATGACAGCCAATAGTCCAAGAGTTTCTTGTTGATTTGTTACAGTTATATTTGCGATTGTGGGTGCTCTAACATGTAGTTTTAGTGACCAGATGTTAGCACATGCATACCAAAATAAACATAACACACCTATAGATCTTTACAATTGAAAATAAACAGATCTAAGAGACTAACACATGCATTTTTGTACACAGGTATTTTTGGTCAACATGACCCTGGATAAAAACCCCTCGGGGAAAACCAGTTTGGAATATATGTCTATATAATGATGATCAAAGCAAGAGATACAACAAGTAATGAAATACAATGGAACATGTATCAATAGAAAGCTCCTTACGAGCCTTGCCACAAGAACCAGAGAAAGAAGTGCCCAAACTGTGGTGCACCCTCTCCCTTTGTTGCCCTCTGCACTGAACTGAAGCGCCCTAGATCATATGTGACCCAATGAAAAAATCCCTCCACAGGAATGTCCTCTCCTGTGTTGTCTCTCCACTAAAATTGTTAGAGCTCAAATCCTCCAAGAATATCTGCTACCAGGTAGCTTCCAGCCCTCTCAACATGTGCACCCTCCTCCTAGCATAAATGATCACTATAAATAAATTGAGCCATAATTTGAATGTCTCTCTCCACAGAAACAAGCGCCCAATCTCTCCTCTCCCTATGCATCAGACCTCATCTCAATCTGAAAAGTCCTCCTCTCCTGATGAGCAAATGAAGGATAATAAATGTGCCCTCCTCCTCTAGATGTGCCCCTCCTCCATGTAATATGCTCCCTCTCAAGAATGAAGGCTAAGACTCCATGGAAATACTCTCCATGCAAGCTTGAAGCAACCAAGAGCCTCTCTTCAATCTCTCAAGGGTTTCTCTCAAACCCTCATGAAGTGAGCCCTCCTTCTCCTCAAGAAATGCGCCCTCCTTCTCTTCTCCAAAACTCACAAGTGAAGAATGAGTCTCCAAAACTCACTTTACCCTCTCTTTAGCCTCCTTGAGCCAACCCTAAANAAAGTGAAATTAGAATCATAAAGTAAAGTATAAGGGTAATAGTCTTCCCCCTTTGTGCTTAGAGACTCATAAGCACATGGGGACCACTTTCCAAGGTACCCAAATCTCAACACTTGTCTATCATAATAAATTTTTGATAACACTTAATAAACAACCCCTAATGCCACCAAAGTCTTGCTTTAAACATTGGAAGCTTGACTAGTCATTGCTAGCTTTATTTCTGATATCTTGTACTAGATTTTGGGTGGTTAAATTTGCAGCTATTAACATATTTTATTGATGATCTATATATTCTCATACTGCTGCAATTTGGGAAAACAAGGGTTCTTTCTTGATTCCCTTTGGTTTAAGGCTTGTATATCTATCATGTGTCTTGTTTTGGGCATGACTAACATTTTTTTGTAGGTACACAACACTTGGAAACCATTCTCCATCTACAAGACTCATTCTCAAGCCTTACTCCTTCTCCAATATTGACCTATAGGGGTGTCCATCCATCATTTTGACAACTTCCATTTCAATCCCTCTAGGGTCACCGGGATTCCCCCCTTGTGGTGATTTCATCATCACTAAAGCGAGGGGAGTGTCTATTTGAGGTGACAATGGGTAGGTACTCCCGTAGTTGTCACACTTTTGTGGATTGGGTTGGATTTTCCCAAGCTGCATATTATGTGATAACATATCCTTGTACTATTACTTGAGGATACATTTATACAAAATATTCAATAACCAAATCCCCAATCCTAGAACCAACTAATCAAATCCAAGCTGGATTGTACACATTAAGAAAATTGAAAATTGGTCGCTACATGAAAATCTAGGAAATTTTGTTACGAAGAAACACTGATACAATCCATGTCTTGTACTTTTGGGGGAATTTGGCTCGAGAGTCACCTAAATGACCCTATTCTGAACAAAACCGATGTCGCGGAATTCATTTATTCGTCCTTATTGCACCATAAATCACCTTTGAATATCACTGCCCGAAAACTCCATTTTTCAAAACTGATTATAGGAAAAGTAGTTCAGATCTCCATTGTAGCATTTGACATCTATATTTTTCCTTGATCTGTCATATTGTTTCCTTGATATTCTGACAAGATGATCCTCGTTCCTCGCTTCTAGCATCAAAATCCTGATTATGTGGATGAACCAGTGAATTTGCAAATAATTTTGTAGATTTCTTATAATAACTACCTACAGATTTCTTGTAATAACCGCCTGCCAAATTTTCGGTAATAACTGTCTGTAGGTTTTGACTTGCATTGACCGTCGGGTGTTGAGTGCCATGGGAAGGGTAATATAGGTAAATCATCATCGCCTGGTATTGGTGAAGTGCCTCAAGGTGGAAATTATTTCTCAAAACGAGTGGAGATATGCAAACCTATAATTCCTGTAATGGCTAGTAAAACAACGTCAATTCTTGTAATAACTGGTGAAACATGGTAAATTCTTGTAATTACTAAAATGTAAGCAATTTTTCTATAGAAATAGTTCTAAATACCACTTACAAGTAAAAATGAGAGTAAATCTCAAAATGACAACTTATTACCTGTTTTGATGTCAAAATTGGGAGTGAATGAGCTTTGCAAAAAGTATTAGACTAGCACCCAAAATATCCCCCAGACAGAGGATGTTGCATGTCCTCATGCAACTTATTAAATTTCTTCTAGTAAACCCAAATGCACATTACTCTAGTTGTATGTGAGGTGGCCAAATTCTGCTCATAATATCCCAAGCATCTTATCAATTTGTGCCCATGCTACTATCTTCAAATTCATTCCAACGTTTAGCAATCCTATAAAATCTTCTAGCACACAAGAACAACATAAAATGACACTTAAGTCTTATTCACATGTAAAAACTTGTTGCACTAGGGTCACACACCCTCAACTCAGGTGTACTTGAGGAAGCCAACTCTATAGCTCTAAGAATAGCTATGGGACCATTCAAATGGTAGGGGATCCACTCCCATGAGGGATCCCTTTTCACATTTAGAGCTAGATAGATAAAAAAAAAATGAAGAGATCCTATAAAAGAATGATATGATAATGCATTAAGAAGAAGTAATCAATGTACTGTTATTGTTAGAACTCTTTTTGTCTTGGGTAATTTCAAAGAATTTTTTTTCGCTACTGGAACTTCCAGTAGCACCTTCATTAAAAAATTTGGCAAGAGATTCTACTCTTGGGAATAACAGGTTTTTAAATTTTTGTTTTACAAAAGTTATTGGGCCTAAGGCCCAATTTCCAAGTTCAAAGCCAAGCATCCAAGAGCTTCACCCGAGAACCTACAGTGGCCCATAGCCTTGCACTACACGTCAAGATATTTTGAAAGTGGTTTGTCATATAAAGAAATGTGTTTGTACTTTGCTTGTATATGTGGGATAATCTATATAACACAAAAAATGACATAGTTAATGACTGCGCAGGAGTATCTATTTTCATTATAGATCTGGCTTCCATGTGTTGAGATTAGAATAACGTGAGCACTTGCAAGAATTGTGACGCCAACCTCTCAAGCTACCAAGTGTTTTAATGTGTTGATGATGTTATATACAAGTGTCCAGGTGTAATTGCCCGATGGATATTGATCCCTGAAAGCTAAGGTATTGACAATGTAATTGCCATAAATCATCCAGTCATCGGGAAAAATAATAACATGAGAGCATATGAATATCATGTGACTGTTTTGAGTTCATTTTGTGTTTGTCTAAGGAGATTTCATATTACAGTATTCACCCAACAAGAGTACCAACATTACACAAGGCGCAAGGGAGAGCCCACACACTGTTTAATCATATGTAACCTGTGGCACAAACTCAATACCCATCAAAACTACAAAATCTCAGGATGTAAGTCTTGGTGATGGTATATGGGGTAATGATGCAGTGAAAAATCAAATCTTAGGGTCCATAGAGGTCGCCTATGGGAGAACCTATTCTCGGTTATATCAACAGGAGAGGGAGTACAAGAGGCTCCACCATTTTTTAGATACCTTTTATCCAGGCCCAGTATTGAGCATCTTGAGTAACCAGGTGTCATTGAAAACAAAGTCTAATTGTGGAAAAGCTTCTTCTTCTGAGATTCCTCCAATGTCAAGGACAATTGTTGGTCCTAGTTCTTCAGAGAAAGTGCTCGTACCTGGTGCTAAGGGGGCATCACTTATAGGAGATTTCAACAAATGAATCCCAATGTTGATGTTATGACTAAGAACGAGTTTGGAATATGGGATATTTTTTTACCAAACAATGCAGATGGTTCTCCACCAATTCCCCATGGATATCATGTTAAGATACATATGGATACACTTTTTGGACCAAAGGATGCAATCCCTGCTTGGATTAAGTTTGTTGTCCAAGCTCCAGGTTTCGAATAGATGCCAGTCTTCTTTTAGGAATCATGCTTTCAATTCTCATATCATTAATATTACCCTAATTTAGTGCAGCCTAGGGGTCCATCCTCTAAGTAGTTAGATGCTTTGAGCAGAACACTTGGAAACATCAAGCTTTTGTTAGAAAATGAATGAAAGATACAACTATGGTTGGTCAAAGCATCCTCCACAAATCAAGGCATTAAAACAGAAATTGTTAAAATTAATTTAGGTTTTCAAAGCATGATAATAAAAAATGCATAGGTGGCAGAGCATTTCCAACAGAAGTTACATGTATTGAGCAAGTTCCATATTTGGAGGAGAAGATGGCATGTTCAAGTCAATCTCTTCTAAATTTTGAGGAAGCTTATCAGGGACAATGGCAAATTTTCAGCTCAATATCAGTAGATCGAGGGACATTTAGAGACAAAATGGCACTTGAAGATTTATTCCAAATTTTTGATCTAGATGCCTTCCAACAGTTCGAGACACATTGTAACCTTGTTTATTTTTAGTTATCCTTATGATTTTATTTGATTTTATTTGCCAGAAATTTTGAACAGTTAGTTTATTGTAATTATTATAAGATAGAGGATTCAGTCCAAGGGACAGGGGGAATTCAGTCCAAGGGACTGAGAGTGAGTTGCAAAGAGGTTCGATCTTTGTAATTGGAATTTCATGTACTATTTTTGAAAACCTTTTTGTCCACCGGATTTATATGTAAGGATTTCAGTTGATAATAAAGTGTATGGTCAGTTTGTTCTCTTATTTTTGTGTAAATCATTTTCTTTTTCTTCTACTGGAATATCCTATGCTACTATAGGATATATGTATGCATTTTATATGCTGAGAGGGCTGCAGTGTAGGGTATGTTGTAGTCTTTGCCACATACTTATTCGAGTCTTTAATTCATATTTAGAAAGGGTTTCTCAATATTGAGTTATTCCTCCACTCTTAGATATATTAAAGATCAGGGCGTTCTTTGATTGTCTTATAGTTTTGTTTCCTCACATTGGCTCATTTCACTTCTTTATAACATTATCATTGATCTAAGAGTTATTAGCATGATCTTATGCACATAGAAAGTTGGCACAAAGAGCCTAATTCTGAACCTTATTGAAGCCAATTGTTGATCCTACCACTCTCAAAGTTTTCCCAGACCTTTTCCTAAAACCAATTAAATAAAGATGTGTTAGGCTTGACTCAATAACAGTCCTGAGTCGACTTCTAGCACTAACAATTATGATGTTGGTTTGAGCTCAAAGAATCCTCGTTTCTCTTAAATTCACTCACACATCCATAACCAATCTTGTTTGGTGTACCAAACGTCTCTCTTCTTGACAACTTGGGCACATTCCTTTACACCATTTGTATTTTTTTTCAGAAAGAGAGAAGAAAGGTTCTAAGTGTGAACAAAAGGGACTCTCCCAAGGACGAAGAAGGGAGCTTTGGCGATCATACTGGGGAAAATATCTCTATGGCTAGGGTGAACCACAACAGACGGAAATGACTGCAGAAATCAACTTTATCCCAACAACATGCTATATAAACTAATATGCAAGGGAGATAAGAAAGAGGCCTACCTCGTCCAGATGTTCGATGAAGTTCATCGTTGATCACTTTGACCCAAATCTATATACCTGCAACAAGTTCTCAACAAACAATCAAAGCAATCATATGGTGATAATATAAAAGGTTAGCACATTAGATAGCATAATCCATCAATATACATAACAAATACGCCCGTGGATAATAACTCATATATTTTCAATATATCAATTGGACGAGAAGAGAGTATTTCTATTAATAAATGATCAGCAGTAGTGAAAATATTACAGACTTCTGTGTCGGCACGGTTTGGAACCGAGAAACTAAGTTCCTTCCAGCTGGGCCTCCGCCACTTCAATCCTCCACCAAAGGCAAGCTCATAGAAGGGAGACAGTGAGGTTCTCCATCAATAAGGGAAGAGATTGGGGGCTGAACATTGTGTTCAGACTTAAAGGACAAAGGGATGCAGACTCGATATGAAGTAAATAATTTCTCCAGAGTAACTCTGTTCTCAAAGTTGAATTCTTTCCCCTTTTCCATAGCTCGGAATTGGCCCATTTATAGCCTTCAAAATGGAACTGAAGGGTCGAATTTGAACGTCTCCAGTATATGGAAGGCCAAGGATCATAGATCTCTTGTCGTGACATGGAAACCAGACATTTAATTTTCATTTTCTGGCACAAATCCTGATGTACGCGGGTTGTAGTGGAGCAGCCTACATATACGCTTGTTGTATAGTGTGCAAGATGCGTACAAGTGGAAAAATTTGTATTTTTGTCTCTGGATTTTATCAACAAGGAGGATAAGTCTGCATAGGGAAATGGAATAAGGCCCTCTGTGAAAGATTGCATAGGGTGAGGAAAGTCTTGTTATAACAGATTCCCCCTAATGTGTGAGGTCAGAGGAGTATCTTCGATGGCTGAAATACATTATAAACAACCCAGAAGTGGAGTGGTAGGGAACCAGTTGGACGAACTAGCTGCTCATTACATTCTGCACTGACTTTGCGTACATGGCTGCCAATAAAATTACACTGCAGATCCATGTGAAAATATATTACAAACAAGTGTTTGTGGCCATGAATAGGCAAATACAAATGCGCTTACATGCCAAGAGATGTCATATTCACGAACAAGGCCTAGTAGAACCAGTCTCAAAACCTATCTGAAGATATATGTATACCATGGAGTACAATCTGATCTCTCGTGATCACTGAAGTCATATAGGTACCGATCCAATGAAAAGGAAGCAACAACTCAAGAAAGTTGTGGCCACATAGTGATGTCTTCAAGTCTTCTACACAATCCGCCAAGGGTGCAAGTCTACATTATGTGAATAAAGGAGTTGAGGTTGAACACAACGAGACATCGTTTGATTACCATTCATTGATGTATATCGTTAACAAATGCGAGACAACCTATCGATAATGAAAGTAGGTATCAAGGCACTGAGTACATTCTTACAAGTGTGAATAAAGGAGTCGGTGTCAAATACCTGAAGAATCCATCGATCAGGAGACATTGATGTATTCCCAATTGTCGATGGTGAGAGAGCCTGCCACTGATGACTGCAAGCCTCAAGGTACTCATAAGACTCTATGTCCCATTTCTAGAATAAATGGGTTGAATTCGATGGAAAGAGACCCACTGAAAGGAGAACATTAAGGCATCTCTCATCAGTCAGGATGAGGTACAAAGCAACGGCTTCATGATTTGGTGGAAATCAGACAAAGAACATGTTCACGAACCAACGACCTTATGCGTCTTTTGCGTGTGCCAAGTGAAAGCGGTACACAAAAATGACCCTCTGAATAGCAGCCAATGATGAAAACTACTGACAAAGGCGAGGAAACCACCAATAAGGATAATGGCATCCAATACATTGCACAAATCCCAATGTTTGAATAGATGTCTTGCCATCGAACACAAGGGAAACCACCCAGTCAATGACCAATGATGAAATGTCGATTGATGGGTTCAAGGTTACCTACCAATGATGAAAGTAGGGCCAGGGTGCATGATAGGACTACAATATCATGTGATTATGAGACAAACTAAGGGCATGGCCGACTTGCAAAGTCAAGAGTTATGAGGAGTGGCCAACACAGGTTGATAGACTTCCTTTGAACAAGAGCATGAGACATATGGAGGACTCTGACAACATAGACCTTATGATAAAACTATGAGATGCATGAGGCATCAATGAAATTCTCTGTAGGGACTGGAAGAGTAACTAGTTAGTAGAGAAGAATCTGTAACGAGCTCAGCTTCCTAAGGCCATGCTAATCCCAAAATTATGATGATGAATGGACTCAATAAATTTGTGCTATGTTCAAAGGCGACACGACTTCTTCCAATACAAGATAATACTCCCTTCATGCCCGTCTTTTTTTGTTTTTTCATAGACAAATGAATGCTTTTATACAGAGGAGGAAACGAGTGTCACAAGTAAGCAAAACTAGTTCCAGCAGTGGAACATACCTATGCTCAATGCAGGGAAGTGCATGCGAGAGATGGACACTCGGGGGAATGTTCCCTCCTAGGTATACGGTGTCAAATTGTGAAGGATATAAACAAGGCTCTGCTTGGTTGAGGATGAAAAACTACTGAGCAAATGGTTTATAATGCAAAGCGAGAATCGACTGCAGGCTCAATACTGCAAGCAAGGGCATGAGATGCAATCACATCTTAACGCAAAAAAAATGTCATTTTTTATGTCTTTTAGTCTACTTGGTGTGAAAAAGGGATATACTTGTGCCAAACAGACGTCTTTTCAAAACCAATTTACGGGTGTGAAAACGACAAGTTCACTCGGTGATCTTTTCACTTTTTGATAACGAGTCAGAAAATAGATTAACTAAGACTCATGACCTTTCAAGTCCAATTTAACGAGTGTTAAAGGGACAAATCACTAGCCAATCTTTTCACTTTTTATAGACGAGTTGGAAAAGAGCTTAAATTAAACTTGTTTAGGAGTCCTCGGGGTATAAGGCCACATGTTTATGAGTGAGAAATGAGGCTCAACATCAAGTCATGTATTAGCTATTAGGGACTCCCGGTCCTATGAAAAAAATTCTTGCATGGCCACCAAATGCAGTAGGGAGTCTAACTAGGGCACCCATGTTCGATAAGTTTCTACCACTTGATAACGACACGACTTAGAGCAGATGGAGGGTTTTGTGTCGGAATAAATGGGTTTGTACTTAAAGCATAAACGTGACAGTTATAGGATAATGTGAAAATGCATAACGGAGTGGGTACCTATCCTATATGTTGGGTAATGAAAATACCTGCCTGTGGTGACGAACGATCGACATAACGTTGAAGTCCGCAAGAAACCCGAGTTAAAACTACAAAAACCAACTCAATCTACCTTTATATTAGTCCATTATGTGAAAACAATGGCTTAAAACTATAGAAAGTAGGTAAAAATAGTTTATAAATAGTAACAAAATAAAAAATTACTATACCATTTTGATTTTTTACCCAACTAGTGCAAATTGGACCAAAATACCTCTGAGATTCAAACAACGATTATGGGAGCATCAGGCAACGAAATTAGCAACCGTTTGGATCAGGTAAATGTACTTCCCTTCCTCTTCAATTTCAGTGGATTAAATTTTTGAATTATGTCCCAAATTTTTAGTTGTTGAGGGCACAAATGTGAATTTCGGTGTGCGCGGGTTGTCTTCAATCAAGTCACGTATACGATGAGGTATACGCACCTGTGTAAACTACAAGGAGCGTATATCAAGCCCTACACATGACTGTAATTAAAGTAGACCGTGTACAGGCATGCAAAACCAATAATTTTCAAGGGTTCTAACTCAAATTGATTTGTCCTTTGCAGGATGGTTCTTGAATGGAGAGAGAGAGAGCACGAGGAGGTCGATGCAGTTGTAGATCGAGATCTGGAGGCCCAAATGGCCTTAAAGAGATGTGACTTGTATAAATTTTGGGCGCTCAAAGGAATGGGAGCCTAGGTGAGGTTGCTTGAGATGCTTGTGGGTTACTGGGACCCTGAGAGTGAAAGCTTCAATCTCGATGGACAACCATTCAGAATTGAAGTAGAGGACATTTACTTTTTGACTGGTCTATCACGCCGGGGAGAGATTGTAAACCTCAAATCATGGGGAGAAGGGAGAGGGATGAAATAAAAGAGTATATCGAAACCCACTATGTAGCAGGGACTCCTAAGGTAGGGAGTCAACTCCCTATCTGGGCAATAAACAATCTCAGCCTGAAGATCATTGTCCTTGTATTGACCAGGATCACAGGTTTTCCCTCGTTCCACCAGGCGTCAAGGCCACTCATGTTCTATGTAGTGCAGTGTAAGAGACCCACGGTATATGAATGGTGTACCTCACTACTAGAAAATATAAAGAGCCAGTTGATAGAGTGCAAACAGGGGGACAAGAGGAATTTTGGGTTTGCCTCTATCCTATGCAGTTTCTTTTTCGAGTGGGTTCCAGGTCTGGGACCTAGAGTTGATATTCTTCCTAGAGGACCTCGCGATCCAGCCATGGCATGGTGGACTGAGGTAATGAGGCGACAGGGGGTAGGTAGGGTGTTGACACCCTACAATGATGATTTCTTCTACTAGTGGCAGCGACAGGTCATTGCCCTAGATGATTATCCCTATGTAGGGATAGACTTTCGAGGAGATTTGGACATGCCACTCCCACCAGGGACCGCCTACGGTGACATAGGTACGTTAAAAGTTTTTACATATTTCATTCTTTTGTATTTTTGTATAGTAGAACAAAAATATTTTTGGATGGTGCTTAAGTATTGACTAGACATTTGTGCAATGCAGACGTGGTTCCGCGATGGCCAGAAGGCTTCTCTCGACATTGATGGAGGAACCGGGGAGACGAGGCGGCATAAGGAGAAGCTGAGAGGGTCCTACAAAACGTGGAGGGAAACCTGTCGCGTTTGACTCACAGGATTCCCATGGTTCAGGTAGAGGATATGCCTGAAGCCATGCAATGACAGGTGGTTGGTGTACTCAGGGCATGGGTATGACTCTTTCAGCATCTCACAAATGTCATGGTTTGCTACCATGACACACATCTGACGCCACAGGTGTACATATCGTGGGATATTGTAATACCTGTTGTATATGTGTACTGAGGGTATTAGCCCCAATTTTGTACTATAAACACCATATTTTTGAAATATATACAAAAAGGATCTTCGACTTTACTTATATTTTACAATGTGTACATTGATGAGATGGTTTTTCTTTGCTTTTAATTATGTGACAAATTCCAATCTAAAACGAAATTAACATAAGCATCGGATACATGATTAGAACTCCTAGGAGTATGATAATATGTAATAAAATAAAATTGTCGTTCTAAAAGACGTACCCGTAGGAATCATCGGAGTAAAGTAGGATGACGCACGCGGTAACAAACGTTCAACTGACGTACTTCTAACTGGGAATCCAGGTGAACTTATAATGAACGAATGCCATGTGAGATAACATCGCTCAAAATTTCTATAACGACGCTATATTCGGCCACATTGTTCATGGATGGCCTTAGGCATACGCCACCTGAAAACACCAGTAGACCCTCGGGTGAGTAAACCACCCAAGCGGTGGAAGCCAAGTTTCGTGTATGATGACTAGCTCCGTCTACGAATCCTAGGTAGATCGAAGACTCTGTTGACATCTATCAACCAAGTGAAAACTCGATAAGCAACTCGAAGACGAAAAGAAAAATATATATACACTAAATTACATTAGTATACAGAGAGTTTCGCCCAAGCCTGTGGCTCAAGAGTAATATCTTTTTAAGTAGAGCCCATTCCTGGGCTCAGCCAACCTATTCCCTTCATAATCTTGTAACTCATAGGCTCCTTTTTTCTAACACACGTCGCACAATATAAGGATCGTGCCACGTGGGTTTAAACTTGCCTGCACCCAATGATTCTTTGGCTTGATCATACAAGAGGACTAGGTCACCCTCAGTGTAAAACCGAGGACAGATAGACTTATCGTATTGAACCTTAACACATCTTTTGTTCGCCTTGATAGATGTAGAGGCGTCTTCACGCTGCTCATCAAGACTCTTTAGGTGTACAAGGTGTTGCTCGAGATCGAAAGTGTCGGGTAGGAGCGCGACTACCAACTTAAGAGAAGGGATTTTGCATTCCATAGGTAATAGCGACTCCACACCGTGTACTAACTGGAAAGGGGAAAATCCAGTGGCAGTCTTGACCAAGGTTCGGTATGCCCAGAGTGCAGGATATAACATGATGGGCCAGTCGGACTTACTCTGACTGACAGTTTTTTTCAAAATGGTCTTGAGAGACTTGTTGACGACCTCTACTTGTCCATTTTCCTGGGGATAATAAGGAGAAGAATGACCATGTCTAAACCCCAACTTAGTTGTTATTTCTTTCATCATTTCGTTTTGAAAGTGACTCCCATGATCAGTGACAATCTCACTCGGGATACAGAACCGAGCGATAATTTGATTGAATACGAAGAAGGTTGCAGTCTTCCCATCAGACTTAACTATAGGCATGGCTTCGTCCCACTTAGTAAAGTAGGCGATGACCACGATAATGTGTTGATGCCCCCCAACCTAAGTTGGGTTGCAATCGACGAAGTCCACCCCCCACTTGGTGAAGGGGCCGACAGTAATGACTGGGTGAAGAGGGACTGGATGCGAGTGCATTTTCCGAGTGAACACCCGGCAGAGGTGACACTTCTTAACTGCTTCAATGCAATCTTTAAAGATATTAGGCCAGAAATAAACAACTCACAAAATTTTTTGGGTTGTCACAAACCTGGATAGATGACCACCACAAGCCCCACTGTGGAAATCGTTTAGGACAGACTCAACCTCTCTATGAGTTAAACAACGACATAAGATATTGTCTATTCCTCGGTGATACAAAGTGCCACCGATGATAGTATATTTCTTAGCTTGGTATCTTATACGTCGTCGGTCATCTCGTAAGAGATGTTGAGGGAACTTCAAAGTTTGCAGATAGAGAACAATGTCTCCCTACCAAGGGTCAGACAACAAGACAAGAAAAATGTGTTTGTCCGCAAACAAATCAACATGGATAACGTCCTCATCTAATCGTGGAAAATTGGATATTAACTCCGTGAAGACTAGGGATTTCTTGGATTTCGTGGAAGCGAAATCGAGATCAAACTCTTGTAAAATAACAATCCATTTATTATATTTTCCCCCTATGATACATCGGGTAAGGACATATTGAAATGGATTGACATCTTCTACCACAGTAGTCTTGCAGAGTAATATATAATGACACAAACGATGGACTGCGTGAATGGAAACCAAAGCTAGCTTCTCAATGTGAGTATAATTAAGTTCAGGACCGACTAAAGTTTGACTAAGATAGTAGACAACGTGTTCGTGGAGCTCATCGTCCTCCTGAACTAGAACCATACCAATCATATCCTCAGACTCGATGATATAAAGCAAGTAATCTCTACTGTAGTCAGGAGGCTTCAACAGAGGCACTGACACCAAAGATTTCTTCAAAGCATCGAAGGACTCTTGGGCTCACTCATCCTATATAAAAGGGGTGTCCTTTTTCAAAAGACGCATGAAACCTTTAGTGATATTGGCATAATTCACTATAAATCGACGAAGAAAGTTAGCTTTCCCCTGTAAACCTTTAAGTTGTCTAATCGTGCGCGGGGGAGGCAACCGAAGTATTGCCTCAACCTTTAGTGGATCTACCATGATCCCAGTCTCATAAACTAGAAAACCCAAAAGATGACCATACTTAATGCAAAAGATGCACTTGTGAGGGTTCAACCGAATTCTATAGTAACGACATCTTTAAAAAACAAGTTGAAGGTGAGTGGCATGATCCACTCTCTTACGAGAGTGAGCAGCAAGATCATCAAGGTAAGCTTCGACTATGTGCTTAAGATCATGAAAAGCGAAAGTCATGGCACGTTGAAAGGTTGCTCCGACGTTTTTAAGGCCGAAAGGCATTTTCCGGTATGCGAAAGTACCCCAAGGACAAATAAACATCATATTTTGTTGATCCTTGGGTTTGATTTGAATTTGGTTATATCCTGAAAATCCATCCATAAAAGAAAATACTTTGCTTCCCACACACTCATCGAGAATATAATCGATGAAAGGTGTCAGGAAGTTGTCTTTAAGACAGGCCTTGTTTAGGTCACGAAAATCCATACATACATGGATGGTTCCTTGGTTCTTATCTACAGGAACAGGATTGGATACCCATTCAATTAAGGGAACTGGGTAGATGAAGCCAACATTAAGTATCTTCTCCACTTTTTCCTTAATGGCAGGGGCCTTTCGAGGGTTGACAGCTCTAAGATGTTTCCGAACAGGTTTAGCATCCGGATAAGTTTTAATCTCATGTTCAACAATACGAGGGTAGATTCCTGGCTTCTCTTCATATGACCAAACAAATACGTCTTAGAATTCCTTGAAGAGTTCAGTGTAGATCAAGATTTATTCTGGTGAGCAATCCGCACCGATATTTACGTTTTCAACCTTGCCAGGGGTATGAGAGATGTCGATCGTGACAGTAGGAGAAATACTTGTCATGTTTCCTTCGGCATAAATGTCATGCGTATCAAATGGAACTACGACGTCACCCACTATCTCACTCAAGGTAGATCGAAAATCATCTTGTTCGATTCTTTCAATATCTGGGGGAAAATAAGAGCGATGATGCATATCATCCCAAGGTTTATCAGAACCATTCATGGCTTCGATGATAGCTTCGTCTTAAGGAAAAGTCTCATCAAGGAAATCATGTGAACAAGACAACGAAGTGGCCCACACGGGCCTAAGAATGATATCCTCCTCGTCCGTTGGCGAGGGAATAGGATCAGGATCGGCGAAAGAGTCGAGAACAACTTGATACGCAATCTTTGTTGTCGATAGCAGCATGTCCATTCCATCATGCAACTGACCTTCACAAGATGAAGTCGGGGAAGGTACGGTCCATGGGTCACTAAAATAAGAAGTGTGGAATGGAATGGACCTCCATGTCAAGACGAACATATTGGACATGACATAAACATGATGGCTCAGTGTCGAGAAGTCGAAAGTACCCATAAGGGAAGAATACATTCCGACACTGATATTCTAAGTTGCCAGCTGAGAATTGTTGATCATAAGAATCGACGATCCAAGAGATGCATTAGGACTAGAGCATGCAAAGGATAATTCATCGATCGTCACGATCTTCCCTTCATGAGGAAAACAAAGAGTATGGAAGACGGACGACATGACGACGATCATAGCATAAGTCCAATTGCGACCTAGTAACAGGTTATAATCAAGACGTGCATCAACTACCTCTACCTCCACCTCTACCGTCTTCCCACCTAACTGGACCAGAAAGGCAGGGAGAATACCACGAGGGCGAAATGAATGACCGTCAAAAGAAATCAACATGTTCGATGACTTGGAAAGAGTCGGAGACCCGAGAGCTTTCCAACAGACTAGGGACATCACACACATAGCAACGCCTTCATCAACAACTGCATGTTTTATGGTATACTTTGAGTACTCCACATGGATTTGGAAATCCACATGGTAAGGCAAGCGAGGCTTAACATCTATGACGTCAAACTTGATAACT
>JZKD02S1504735.1:101712-123081 GCA_000966675.3 Picea glauca
CTCAAAGACGAATGCCTCAATCCTCGTAGATTTGATAATGCTGAAATTACATCATCGACGGTCCACAACGAGAAGATCAGGTTGCCACGGATTGAGACTTTTCAGCCGTTGATTACATGCATTTGAATTTAAAAGGGGAGATGTGAGAGATACTATCTCCCTCTATATATGCTCTTCCCTCGCATACATCCTCCTCACAGGCATTCATCATTTTATCTTTGTGATTGAAAGCAGGGCAGAAGTAAGTATGTCTGGGCGTGGAAAGGGAGGGAAGGGTCTGGGGAAGGGAGGGGCTAAGAGGCACAGAAAAGTGCTGAGAGATAACATTCAGGGCATCACCAAGCCTGCTATCAGGCGTCTCGCTAGGAGAGGAGGCGTCAAGCGCATCAGCGGGCTCATCTATGAAGAGACCAGAGGCGTCTTGAAGATCTTCTTGGAGAACGTCATTAGAGATGCAGTGACATACACAGAACACGCCAGGAGAAAGACTGTCACGGCCATGGATGTCGTCTACTCCCTCAAAAGGCAAGGCCGAACCCTCTACGGCTTCGGAGGCTGATCATTATTTTTCTCGGCAATTAATCACTCACTCATTCATGGTGTCTGTTGACACCACCCTCTGCCTCTTTGGAAGATTGTAGCCTTCTTCTCACTGGCGAATATCTAATGTGCCGCTTCCCTGGGAAGTCTGCATATGCAAATTGTGAATTTCTCGAATTGTTTCTGTTATCTACTTTAATTTAGCAATTCTGCAAAATGATGTGGGTTTTAGGGCTCTTTTGGTCAGTTTGGCTCAACAGAGGAATAGTGTTGTGCTTTTAAAGTTTCCTTTCTTTTCCGGCTTGAATTGGAGCACCCGGAGCCTCGGACGGCGTTCATGCTTCAGTATTTTCCAATCTATGGTAGATTTTTTTGGTATTGTTTTTACTTTACTCAATAATGATGGGCTGCAGTGGGGTTTTAGTGGAAGATGGATGGAACAGTCGGTTAAATCAACAGAGCCTCTCCACAAAGAGTTACCTGTCTTTAATTATCTTAGTTTTAATCTGGAAAAAAGTCCGATCAATAGATATCAGAGTATTTGCATCTTGAAAGTATTGAAGCCAAAAGCTACCACTGAGGGCTGGATCTAGCATTGAGAGCCAGAGCTGAAGCCAAGAGCTACAGTTAAGAGCCATAGGCAGAGCTAAAGAGCATGGGCTTCCATCTTATTGGGTTTCTGGGGACTGAAAACCTCCAAATTGGGGAGGCCTAATATGTAACTGGAGTGGGAAGGAGACGAAGCATGGGAGATGGCATTCTGGTGGAGATGATCTCAGTGTGCCAGTAATGATCGAATATAGGCTTGTGAAGACCAAAGGCCGTTAGCATGAAATGCTAGGTTTGGAATCGTTGGTAACAAACATTGGAGGTATGTGAACGAGTGAATAAGTATGGTAGAAGACATAATTTCCTAGGAAGCATGAAGGGGTCTTCTGTAGCTTTCCTAAGCTCTGAAATTAACTTGGTTGTTTGCAGGTGTGGAATTTCAAATTTTAGCTTTCTTGAAATTAACTTGGTTGTGTCCAGGTCTGGAATTTCAAATTTATCTAGCCTGTTAAAAGAAAAATGATGGTTAAATTATTTTTATGTTTTATTTAAAATCATAAATGTCAAAATATTTTGTATAGTGTAAATTTTAATTAACCAATGTCCTCTTGCTTGTTAGCATTTTGCTGTGCTTCCAACACTTTCTAATAGTTGTTGATGCTTTACTGCAAGAAGTGGTACAAATGAAATCAAAAGTGTTGGAACTATATTGTGGGGAAACAAAAGCTTTATTGGTCGAAGAGTTGATTATATTGGTAGCAATCTTAGAGAAACTACTAGTACTGTCAACCAGTCCTCTATCCAGAGCTTTTTCTCCTCAGCCTCCTGCCATGTGAGGGAATTGATAGCCTTCTTCCTATGAGACCAGTTGTCTTATACATATAATATTTGACATAATAGACACAGCAAGGTATCATAACATTACCACAACCAGCACAGGTTCAGGTTCAATTTTGAGCACATACCATATTCTGTCTAAGCTAGAATGTAATTGGAGACTACGACAACTAGCCTAGGTTGACTTCTTTACGGCGGACATTCTATAATCTCTCTGTAAGCTTGAATATGCTCGGGGCATAAAAGATATTCACTCATTTGCCGAAGCTTTGGTAGCAAAATCTGTTTGGAGACCTATTGACAGGGAGGGTCTTTGGTGCAAGGTGATGTATCAGAATTATATTGAGCCTTCGTCTGTCGTGGATTGGATCAGATCTCCATCAAAATCTTTTCATAATTCTTCTGTCATATGGAAGGCTATGGTGTTGGCTTTTCCTCTGGTTGAGAAATGGTTGGTTTGGAAAGTTGGGAATGGTAATTCTGTGAGACTGGGGCAGGACCCTTCGGTTGGATGCAAGGAAAACTTTTGTTTCCCTAGGAATATTGTCTCTGCTCTAAGAGATAAAGGCTATTTTTATATCTCTCAAATAGCTGATAATGAAAATTCCTCTATATGGCGAAAGGGGTTGATGTCTGCTGAAAGACGGACTTATTGGTGATGATATTGACAATTTGGTGACGATATTGACTGTTGGGAGGCATATACACAGCATTGAAGGCAAGCCATGTCACGATTAAAGAGGAGGCAGATCAACTTGTATGGTCTAAGAATCCTTCTATGAGGGATTTATACTCCTAACCTGAGATATAAGGTGCTGAGGGAGGATGAGGACTTGGGCAAATTGGGGTTGTCTGGAAATTTAGTTGTCCAATAAAATAAAAAATATTTATGTGGTTGGTCCTTAAAAATAAGGTCCCAACTTGGGATTTCATGCAAAAAAGAAGCTGGAAGATGCCCTCTCTGTAAGGTAAGTGAGGAATCCCTACACCATATGCTCATTTCTTGTGAGTGTTCTGTATTGGTCTAGAAGGAGATTGCAGGAAGGATTGGGCTCAAAGATGTGTCGGGGGTGTAGTCTGTGGGTGATTTTCTAAAGTCTCATTGTCTCAGTGTGAAAACTCTCTAGAAATTATGGGTTATTTGATGATAAGTTTCCACCTCCTATCCATTGTGCTTCCCAAAGCCTAAATATCCTTGGTAGTTTTAAGCAGTTAAAAGCTGGGAAACTGCCTAGAGTAGTGGCGGAAGAAGTTATTGACAAATCCGGAGCATGGGCGTATTTCAATGGAGCCTGTCAAGGTGATCATGCAGTTGGAGGTGCTGAGGGTATTTTGTACTGATACTCATTTTTATAAGTTTCAAGCAGGTTTAGGCAGAGAGACACCGATCACATGGCTGAGCTTATGGCTCTCAAGCTGCTTTTGACATTGGCAGGTCAACAGGGTATCCAGACAATTCTCAGGTGGTAGTTAATTGGATGTGTGGAGTTTCAAACATGGAAAATTTCATTTTGCAGCCTGTTTTTGAGGAGGTTACGAAAATTAAAATTATACTTTCTGAAATCTCTTTCAAACATGTTTACAGGGAATGAAACATGACAACGAATGCAATATCAAAAAATGGGATCCAGATGGCACAAGGCTCCTGGCACATTAAGAGGACTGTCTATCCAAATATGACCCAGGGCCACTCCTTTGATTTTCACTCAACTATTTTTGAAGCATACTTTGGAATAGTATGGAACTTCTGGTTGATAGTATCTCTATACTGTGATATTTCTTGCTGTTTTTGACACATTTTTTGAATTTTAGGAATACTGTACAGAACAGATATGTGGCTTTTTATACAGAGTTGACCTGATGTAATTCTTATGACTATTCTGTACAAGTAGTCCGAATAATATTTTGATGGTCATATTTTGGACATGTGGTGATAGATTAAAAATGCAAGAGTTTATTCAGATACTCTCATAATGCTGTGAAGAAGTTATGAATGCTCTATAGCATCTAAAAGAAATGCAATTTTATTTCAAGTAATGAAATTATGATTTTTCCCACAGGAAAAAAAGAGAGCCAATCCTATGAAAAGATGCATCGAAATCTTAAAAAAAAATAAAAAAATTCAACCAATAAGCCTGACTTTAATTGCAATGTTAATTTTAAAGAGAATATACACCATTGAAGTAAGAACCTCCATACTTGCTTTGTTAAGAAGTATCTAATCTGTTAAATTCCCTCACATTTGAAGGGCCAAAGAGAAGTCATTGAATTCTTCAAAGAATTTGTTCAACAGAGTCAACTAGCACGATAATATTCCATCGATTGCTAAACAAAAATAGTCCCAAAAAATAACCAGATGCAGAAAGTGAACAAAGTTTTTGAAAACAAATATTTGGCTGGGTGTTTGAATATCCTATAGGCTATCCTAAGACTGAATCACTGAAACATTAATGCATTATCTATCTGAAATATTAACCCACCGAAAACAGATTTCAGTTTACGATGAATATAATATACTAAAAATGGTTACTTTTATTTTCATTGTCGTCAGAATGCAACGGGTTCATGTAATTGAATTTATAATATGTGCTTACCAACCCATATCTATGTGGTCTTATGCACGTTCGCATCATCTCCGGTGCCATCCACCGAGGAGTTCCAACACAAATATTAGCTGGAGAGACACCACGATGAACAAGACAACATGTGTGTCCAGAGGAATGAAGAGGAACTTCCCTATCGAAGTCACAAAGTTTGACTAATGGACTATCATCTGATCTTTTAACTTCCAAATCTATCAAAACATTTCTGCTTTTGACATACACCAGAGAGCGACTAGTTCTTAAACATGTGCTTTTGCTCGACCAACAAGCTCTCGAATGGGAAGTGTTTGACAGATCCAGCCCATACCTCCAGAGATGTTGTTCTAGATCCGAGGGGGCAGCCTAATGCGGTACACCAGAAAGTGATCGGTTCTTAAACATGTGCGTTGGCTCGGTCAACTAGTTGTTGAACGGAAACTGCCTTTACGGAAACTGCCTTTGAATGAAGTGATTCCACCTGTACACAGGCCAAATAAACTCCACAGTACGCACAAAATACAGAGATCAATGTTATTAATTAAAACTAGACATATTATGTATAGGCGGACAGTTACAGACAGTTGTAGACAGTGACAGTTACGTGGTATGTTAAACATAACCGCCGGATTAGATAACTGCCGGATTAGTTAACATTCCTTTTTTAATCCGAAGGGACATTTGTCATCCCAAGCATCATTCGAAAATTTTCAAATTTCTCTAGACCCAAAGATTTAGTAAAGATGTCAAATGGAACAATGATTGAGATGAATGGTTTTGGCCTCAACATGATGTCGAATCAAATGATATTTAGTGTTGATATGTTTGATTCGATTATGGAATTTAGGATTTTTGGTCAATTGAATCGCAAAAGTATTGTCAACAAAGAGAGGTGTTGAAGTCATTTGTTTCTCATTAGTTTACAATGTATTATTAGTATCAATTGTGGGAGTAGTGCTCTTTGGACAAGAAAATTACCAAGAATGGTTTCGAAAAATAAAGAATACTCTTATTTTTAATGATTTATGGGAGGAAATTTGTGAAGGCAAGGATGACAATGACCCACAGGAACCTACAGATGCACAACTTGCAATTTGGAAGAGTAAAGATAAAAAGGCACATGCTTTAATTTCTACTCAATCAACTCTACACACAGATACATAGCCCCCATCAAAAATACAAAGATTGACAACATACTTTCACGTCGAATGTCTTCTTGAAGTTGTTTCAAAGCATCCTTTAAAGATATCCCCTATGCTTGACCCATTGCCACCAAATACATATCTTTGGCTTAACCTCGACATCTTCTGTAAACAGAATTAATACCCTCCCAAATCCGCTTAATATTGACTACTCTTTAACCTACCATTTCCATGGCAACCACAACAAAAACCCCCGTCAGCCCATCAAAATCCTCCTAATAAGCCATTCCAACTTTTATTTTGTTGCATTGAGAGCCTCTAATATCAACCGTCATCATAGCCATCCTGCCCCAATAATACTTGAATGACAATTCATAGAGACCCGTGAGAAAACCCAGAAGACCATCGATCGATCTACTGATGGCCTGCGCACCTACAATAATAAAAGGCATAAATACCTCATTAGGCCACATAATTGATTGCATTTATCGAAGGGGTAAACTCCATGGGTAAAGGGTAAAAAAACAATAAGAGCTTCGGAAGGTGGAAAACGACTTGTAGACGTGGGAAGATTTGAGGGCCATATCTCTTCCTCGGATAGTTATTGCTTGTCATGGATGGGACATGGTTAACCACATGTTCGGGTTTGCAGCATGACACACAGAGAGATTTGGTTCTAATTTGTGTTTAATCAAACTAATTGAGATAAATTGTGTCTTATCACTTCTTAGTTGTCTTTCAGAGTTCAACATGAACGGTGGCAACTCTGCATGTATTGCATGTGTCCCTACATAGCGCTTTGGATGGTTGCAAGTGGGCATATCTAGACCATCAAGCTCGTCTTACTTTTGCATACACAGTTTCCCTGGTTTTTCTTCGTCTTGCCTCGTACCTTATTCTCGGGGTTCTCTCTGACACTCCAACGTTGGTTGCCCTCTGTCATAGTCCAAATTTCAATGGACATGGTTGTCAATGATGGAAGTTTTCCTAGCATCTGTCATGGGCGCTTCCTGTGCCATTCCTTCCTACTCGGGAGTCCAATATCCTTAGTTCATCTACAATTCCACCAAATGTATCACAACTGGAGTTTTCTATGCATTCCAAATGGCATCTTTGTTGCCTTATGTGGTTCTTCCTTTGCAGGAGAAACAAATGACTTCAACATTGTAGTCCTGTTGTCGTCCTTATACACACCTAGCCACCAACAGGGGGGCCACGTTGTAGTCTTGTTGTCGTCCTTATACACACTTGCAAACGTGAGCTAAGTCTTGCTCACTTAGTGTGTCCTTAGAGGCACAATACCTAGGTTCAAAGCCCACGCTGTCACTTTGGCTTGAATCTCTTCCGTCTAGGCTCACTCCTAGGGAAGCCAAGGGGGGTAGTCCCTAGTTACTAGATAAGATTTAGCGTTAAGTTCTAGGAGTTGATTTTAATTTTTTAAAGTTAGAGGGGATCTAACCTGGGATGCTAAGGCAGCAATGTAAGATGCAAGGGTTAGCATGTCAAGTAAACTTTTTCCCTAAGTCAACTAAGACTAGTGCCTAAGGTTGGGCAAGGGGTCAACTACAGTTAAAGGGTGTTTCATTACAAATATGATTACAAAATGTACAAAAGAATGATTAATCTACTAGATACAAGATTCACAAGTAAAGAATGCTAGGATACAATAAGCAAGCTAACTACTTTTAAGTTTATGTGTAGGATACAAGGAGATCAAAGCATTACTATCACATTTATGAGATCATCATCAACACATCTAATAGAAAATTTAGAGATTTCAAGCACAAGTATTAAAAAGATTACCAACACCTTTAGTTATTAAACCCACAAAGTATTAGTAGATGATTAAGCCCAAAAGTTTATTAAGTGATTAAGGGTTTTTAATATTACAAAGTTTTCTTTACCCTTATTAGGTGTTTCACCAAAGCCTCCTCCTCCTATTGCCAAATCGTTGTTGGATGCTCAAGATAGTATGGCAACAAGGCCAACCCTAGCTGTCATAGTCAGCCCAAAGCATTGAGTTTTTACGGAAATGACACTTCTTTGTGCAGTGAGACCATCCCCGACCTATCACCGTCCGTTTCCCTCCTCAATTCCCGTTTTAGATGGTGAATATGGTGGTCTAAGGTATCCTATTAAGTTATAAGTCATTTATCCTTGGTCAAAACGTCTTAACTTAATTTTCAAGAACTAAATTTTTTTTTTTTTTTTTAGCTTGCATTGGTTAGCTTTGTGTGATTCATTTCCAAGTGGCGACTCCATTGAACAAATCTGTCAAGTATACTGCAAGGAGCAATCCTTGTTGGATACTTGAAATTCTTGGGGAAGAAACACTCACCGATATCCAATTCTTGTTCCAAATTAATAAATTAACTTTTGTTTCCTTCTTGTTTTTGCTTTGTTTGATGCCCTTGTCTGTTTGGTAAACTTGGTCATCTGGCGACTCCACTCTAAAATAAATTGGCAAAGTGTTCTTCAAGAAGGAACTCACGGCTTGTTTGCTTCATCTTTGAACTTGGAAAGGTTTTTGGATGAAGCTAGCATGTTTCCCTTCTTGTCAAATCCTTAGTAATCTTTTGGGTCTTAGATTTTTTTTCAAATGAGCGAACTCACGAAACCTTTTGATTTTTCAGAAATAGTTGGTTATCCTAATGATATACCTGAAGTTGTTAACAATGTGCTTGAATTTCATGAGGGTGGTGATGCTTGCGCTCATGTTAAGCCCTTTGGGAAATTAATTGACGATTGGGATGATTCACCTATTTGTGAGGATGCCCTTATGTTATTATTTTCCTAGACTCTTTTGGAGGGCCAGGCAAGTGCTTGTGATTGGTTTCTTATTCACAAAGATAAATCGATCAAGACTATATGGGATTTTCTGCATGAGTTTTTGGAAAGATTTGGGGATGATCATGATGAAATTTACAATGAGTTCTTTGATGATTTTATGGAAAAAATGGAAGAGGAAAAATCTTCTAGATATAGACACAATCAGTTCAGACATAGAAGAAGATACTCCACCAGATCCCATTAAGGAACTTAAAGAAATACTTATGACCATGCAGTGGGCCCATGCAAAGCAATTTGAAGCTATGAATGAACAACTTACGACCATGGAGGCTCGCTTTGCAGAGGATGTGACTTATATTGAATATCCGGACCCCCTTGAACTTGAGTTTGACAGTGAAAAAGATGAGGAAGTTCATGGGGAAATTCTGGATGAATCCATGGATGAGCCAATCATTCATTTTGAGGAAATAAATGAACTTGAGTTTGAAAATGTTGAATATCTAGATGATTCAAGTCCCCACCCTCCTCCCGAGGAACCAATCTTTTTGAAGGATAATTTTGAAAATCTTGAGGAAAAAAGTATGATGGTTCTTGTGATATGTTCTTTTTCAACCTCTCAACCAAAAGATGAATTAATGCAAAATTATGAGGAAGTGGAAGGCGACTTCAGTTTGTCAATGTCATATCATTATGAGTATTGGTTGGATTTCTACCTTGACAGTCATGAGCAACAAAGTATTCAAAGTTTACACGGCTTGTCATATTCCAGTGTTTGGTTGAAGGGAAGAAGGATCATGATTCTTGGTTGGTTCTTTTTAGCGAAAATTTCCAAGTTAAAAAAACTCGGGAAGGGGTCTTTTGTGAGTCACCCTGAACAAGGATGTTTCAGACAATTGTGACATCATTTCATCCATTGCATGGATGGTTGTAGCGTATCTCTAACCCTTCCTTGTATTTTAATTTTGTATTGTTTCATTCATTATGTTGATATGTACTTAGATTTTTTATTTTTTTTTTAGTTTCTTATTTTTCTCTCTCTCTGTATCATAGATTTCATTTTGTAAAATATTGATGTTGTACTTTAGTTATTTCATTTTGTAAATGTTGTATATAACATTCATTTATTTCGTTATGTATATATGTATTCTTATGTTGGTTATTGGTGAGCACTCTGTTTGTAGGTGCTAGATTCTCGTATGCTCTCCCTCTCATGTGAGAAGATCGAACACACATCTCCATGTGGAGCCAGATGTTGATCGCCTCTCCAACATAGGTGGTCAAATCCACATGCCATGAAGAGATGCATCATCAGATGTAAATTTGTCAAAGATTTTGGTTCTACAGGGCATGCTTGGCTCCAACACTTCTTTTTGTAATTGGAATTTTTGCACCCCTGCGTGGGTTAATAATGTAATAGGTCTGCATGAGTCATATCTAGGTCAGTTATCTTGAGATTGGTTCACTGAGAGAGTTCCTTTCACTGAGGGTTTTTTATCCCCAGGTTATCAATTGAGCTTTTCAACCTTATTGATTTCCCTTGAGTTTTTCCCTCACACTTGCAATAATTTCTCCAAAGTGGTGAACGACGTTCTAGTGGGCTTATCTTTTGATAACTATTGTAGGGAATCATTGTAAATGACCATGAAAGACATATTAGAGAGTCTCGCGGAATTCCATCAACTCTAAGTTAGTTTTTTTTAATTAATTAATTTTTAATTAAATTTCCTTAAGTTTGGAGGTTTAATTATTTAATTAATTAATTATTTTTGAGCAAAAATTGTAAAAACTAGATCCTTGGATTTTTGATAGGGGTATCTGTGCTCAAAAGACATGGAATAGCACCCCCCACATCCATGGACCTAGTTTCAACTCAGTCGGACAACTTTTACTATGGGTTTGTCCACCCAGAGTGTCGGTCAATAAAAAACATCAATTTTAATTGCTAAAATCCAAACATGTCAAAAATGTAAAATTGTAATAATGAGTTAGAAGGATGTTAAATGATGGATAAAAATTAGAGAGAGACTCCCTAAGCATAACCTACCCATCCCAACCTTTTCCAACCCATTTCTAACCCTTACCCCCTCACATCACTCAACCCTCATGTCTCCTAGGGGGAGATTGACGCTCTTCTAGGTAGCATTACGTTATAACTTAGTGAGGGATGTGTGGGGGTTCCCTCTCACATGTGGTTTGCCTCTCCTAGGCCTCCACGTCACATCCTAGTTCATCCTCACATCTTTTCCCTCATCTCTCATCCTCCATTCATTGCCCAATCCCCAAAAAGTTACGCCCCCCTTGAGGAGTTACTCCCCCCTTCGAGAAGATCTTCTAGAAAATCGTTTTTAATTTAATTGGGGCCTTTTCTTTCCCTTGGCACACATCCCATAAGCCTCCCACTTGCTTTTTGCTTGATTCCAACACTTCCCACACCATCTACACCCTAGATATATTTCTCAAACCCTAAATGGTGCGCCCTAGCCTAGGGATCTCTTCTTTTGCTTGGTGGTGGACACTTGGCATTGATCCAAGAGAGGTAGGTTTGTCTTTCTAAGTATAAATAGATGCATTTCCTCACTCCCAAATCACCATATCTTGAGTTAATGTTATGCTACTTGATTTTTTCTACTCTCTCTCTCTCTCTTGTTCCATCATTTCCATTCTTTGGTTCTTAGGGTTTTAGAATAAGTTTTCTCCAAGATCCATTTTCTTGAGTAATAATAAAATAAAAGCTTTGGAGGATAATTGGAAGAGCTATACATGTTCTTGTTCTTGCCATACTTATGAGGTAAATTTGTTTCAATTTGGTTGGTGATTGCACACATTGGATCTTAAGTAAAGTGTTACTTAGGTAGATCTATTAATGCATGTTCTTGTAGATATATATATCTTGATTTGCTAGATAGGATTGAAATGTCATCTTATTAGTTGATCCAACATATTATCTCTTGTATGCACATCACCTTTCAAGTTTTGCAGGTTTAACTTCAAGGGTTTCATTGGGAATACCTCAAGGAAGAAGGTTCTCTTGAGACACATATACACTCCATATCTCTCTACTCTTACCTTTCTATCTATTGATGTTCATTCATATATATTTCAGCTAGTTTAACTTAGTAAAATTGGTCATTTAAATAATTTTTCATCAAATTTTTCTTGAAGAAAATTTTTGCCCTAAAAAGGCAAAAGTTTTTCTTCACTTTGCTTGTTGTGTATAGCATTTCCAACAAGGATACCTTGTTGGTTTTTGCAGGTTCAGATCTGGTTGAGAGGGGTTTGGCTGGCCAAAGACATCCACACAACATTCCAAGACTCTCCAAAAGTTGGTAGCTATTTCTCAACCTTCCCTTTCAATTTCTAGACTTTCTTGTGCATCATTTCTTCTCCTTTTTGCTGATTTAGTGGCTCATAGTTGTGGGAGAAGGAGTGGTACGACCTCCTTCCATGTGTGAGCTTTGGGGTAGCTTGAGTTTAGTGCACATCTTGTTTTTCTTGCTGTTTTGGGCACCTCTTGAGCTAGGACGTGGGGTTTGGTTGATGTTGGGCATCCTCCAAGCCTAGGACGTGGGGATTAGGTTGTTTGCTTTTCATTTGCTTGCTTGTTAGTTAGCTTGTCATTCTTGTTATCTTTCTCTCTCATTTCAAGTTTCTTCTAAAGCCTAACAAGTTAAATAATTGTCTACCTATTGGAAGAGGAATACCCCAAAGGTAAGGCTAGGGTTTAATATGTGTTGTTGATCTTGCATGCTTAAGTGGATTAAAGTAATTCTAGATCTAAATCTTATACATAATAATCCTTAGTTTAAGCCTATTGGGCATCATAATCAACTTGATTAGATTTACTTGCTTGTTTAAGTTCCTCAAGATTGATCTTTCTCTTACATGCTTAAATCTAAAACCCTAAATGTTTAAATGCTTCAATAAGTTAAGTGGATGGTGTTTTTCATTCTTGCTTTAATCTTTTAAGGCCACTTGCCACATACTTGAAGTAATTCTTATGGTTAAGTTGATAGTGTAGACAAACACATAAATCTTCTTTCTCACACTTAAATCTTGATTCTTAATGCTTCAAATCACAATAAGATACGTGTGTTTATTTGACAACTTGTTCCTGCTCCTTGTGGTTTATTTCTTTACTTTGAAAGCTACATTTTGGTTCACTGAGTAATTTTCTCTCACATAGCTTATATGTGTTAATGTCTTTCATTGTCAAGCTTAAGCAACACATTTAAAAGCCTCATAAAATCATTAAAACACTCTAAAATACACTTAAAAGTCTACCTAATTAATATAATAACTTAATAGACTTAATAGGGTACCTTAGACCACCATCTTCACCATCTAAAACGGGTATTGAGGAGGGCAACATACGGTGATAGGCTGGGGACGGTCTCACGGCACAAAGGAGTGTCATTTCCGTAAAAACTCAATGCTTTGGGCTGACTGTGACAGCTAGGGTTAGCCTCGTTGCTATACTATCTTGAGTATCCAACAACCATTTGGAAATAGGAGGAGGAGGCTTTGGTGAAACAATAAATAAAGGTAACTAAAACTTTTTAATCCTAAGAAACCTTTAATTTATCAAGTAATCCAACCTTGGGCTTAATCTAATAAATACTTTGTGGGTTTAATAACTAAGAGTGTTAATAACCTTCATCGTCCTTATAATACTTGTGCTTGAAATCTCTAAATCTTCTTTGTGGATGTGTTGATGATGATCTCATAAATGTGATGGTAATGCTTTGATCTTCTTGTATCCTGCACATAAACTTAAAGGTAGTTAGCTTGCTTATTGTATTTTAGCATTTTTTTATTTGTAAACCTTGTATCTAATATTCATTTGATTGATTATTTTTTGTAAGCATATTGTAATCATACTTGTAACGAAACACCCTAACATCTAGTTGACCCCTTGCCCAATTTTAGGCACTAGTATTAGTTGCCCTAGGAAAATGTTTTTTTAACATACTAATCCTTGCATCTTGCATTGTTGCCTTAGCATTTTAGGATAGATCCCCTCTAACCTTAAGAAATTAAAATCAACTCCTAGAACCTAACTTTAAAACTTATCTAGAAACTAGGGACTACCCCCCTTGGCTTCCCTAGGAGTGAGCCTAGACGGAAGAGGTTTCAGTCAAAGTGACAGCGTGGGCTTTGAACCTAGGCATTGTGCCTCCAAGGACACACTAAGTGAGCCAAACTTAGCTCATGTTTGCAAGTGTGTATAAGGACGACAACAAGTCCAAAGTCTTAGTTCTATGAACTTATCTCGAATTCAAAAGACTTCTCATTAATAAAAGAAGCATGAAAACCACATGCATAAGACAAGATCCCTGCTACAACATAAAGCAGTAAACACCGTGCCATGCACAATAAATAACCAACATACATGCACATTAAAAAAAATATCTCAGAGATAGTTAAATACACAACATAAATAAACATTACAAAGAAAACACAGAGAGCACTTATATTTTCAAGTAAACGTTCATCAACTGGCTGCATACCAATGAAGTTCATCCCAATCATAGACATTGATGTTCTTTTTCTCTCAACAACAGGTCACCTTCGAGCCAGGGCTATGAATCTACAAGGACGGGTCCTAGGCCAAGTCTAAACACACAACAATTGGCTAACTAGCTCTCAGGTTTCCCAACCTCACAACAAGTTCAAAATTCCATCTCCCTTCCCCCCTCAGCCTGCACAACCTAAAGAAATGAACACTTTTATCTGCCATGCAGTCCCTAAAGTTGTTCCATTTCTCTCCAGGGATCTAGTGCTATTGGTAAGGAAATCTCCCTGTTGGAAACTCCAAGGATTCTCAGATGTGGACAGTTCTATCCGAACTGCCATTAGTCTCATAACTAACAGGCCTTTCAACACTCAAGCTATCACAGACCTTTCATCACTCACAACAATCCAAAGTACACCATTTCTCTTCTATCCAGCCTGCACAATCCAAGAGAATGGACCTCCTTATCTACCACGCAGTCCCTTGAGATTTTCCATCTCCTTCCAGGGCTCCAATGCTTCTAATCAATAATCTCCATGCTGGGACTCTCAGGATTCGCAGCTGTGAGCAAACTTAACCAAGAGCCACCCAAACAACCATTCATATCCTTGTTCAGATCAAGATCACATGAATTAGCCCGAATGAGTGAGGAGAAATGAAGAAGTAGAACAAGGGGAAGAAAGACGAAGAAGACCCAAACATCCCCCAAGGGATGTTTAAATTATATGAAGACAAGAGCCACATGGCCTCCCTCCCAAGAAGCTCATGTAACCCCTTTTCTCCATAAAATCAATTATGGGTAAAATCATGGCCTCCCTCCCAAGAAGCTCATGTAACCCCTTTTCTCTATAAAATCAATTATGGGTAAAATAAAATAATAATAAAAAGACTTAGCCCCTCAAGCCCTCTCTCTCGTGGAATCATAGCCCCCTATCTTTTTTGTCCTTGCCCGTCTTGCAGCCGATGGTGTATTTTATTAATGTATATGAAGTATTACATTTCTTAGGCACTTTGGCCCTTTTTCAACTTTACTGGCTCACCAATCTAAGTCACAATTACAAAATACATTATAGTTCATAAGGGTTAAAACTGGGATGTTACATCCCCCTCTCCTTATTTTGGCACTGTCCTCAATGCACAACACCATTCCAATGTTACTAACATTACAAGTCTAGGCTCTTTGGCCTTAGTCCACACAAGCATTCCAACCAACTCTTATATACATAGGCACTTTGGCCTAAAATTAAACATGTATACATAGAAATTTCGACCCAAAACATGTATGATGATCTTCAGAATTTATATTTCTGGCAATAGTTCCAACCAACAAGCTCTCCTTCCCTCTCAACCATGCACAACCCAAAGAAATGAACCCCTTTCTCTACCATGCAATCCCTTAGGTTGTTCCACTTCTCTCCAGGGCTCCAGTGCACTCGACCAGGAAGTTTTAGAGTTGCGGCTTCCAGGACTCCAGCTGCAACAAGTCCATTGGACTTTCTTCATTCCATGCCTTTGTCATTCAACTACTCCAACATCACCTTCTTCTTTTCCCTCATGGTCTGGTACCTTTCTATATCCTCAACATTCATCGTTTTCCTACAACATTTCAAATCAACAAGCATGTTTATTCAGAAGTTGTGCATAAAGTTTTTATTTTTGTTCATAATCTAAGAGTAAATTTTCATAATCCAATACAATACTTGTCTGTGCGGTTCATGGATCTGCATCCATATGGTTGTCTCGTTAACTTGGCTCATTGTTTTCCTTGACATACCCATTGTGTGCATGATCCCAATCAATAGTTTACAAGAACCATCAAAGTCTCCTCTTCTTCGTGGTCACTCACCTTCCAAGCCTAGGCTCAGGCATCCCCTTCTCTGCTATATAGTCCCTCAGGCAATCCATCTTGCATGACCAAGGATTTCTTGCACAAGAAGATTTCTAGGGACACAGGGTTCTCATGTCACAACATCCATTTTCCATGCTTTCCGGCTGGCATATCCAACATCTCATATGTATTATACACATACAATCATCATGAGATATCATTATAACCATTTTCAATCATAAATGCCAAATCTATTTTATAAAGGAAAACAAAATTTTCCAAGCATGAGATTTATGCTCATAATGTTTGGCTCTGCAGTTGTAGATATCAATCTTTCTTATGGGCTTACATCCCTACCATATTCAAAACCATCCTACCTACAATTTTCTTGATTTACATTTAGCCAAAACAATTTGTCAGTAATTATTAAATTATAATTCCCAAAACTATTTTATATAGGAAAAATAAAATTTACAGACATGATCTTCTGTTCATAATGATTTGGCTCTTGCAACAATAGGCATAGGTCTTCTTTATGGGCTTACTACACTGTCATATTCAAGACCCTTTCTTTTTGCAATTTCAACATTCCTCAGCCAAACAAATTGTCAATATTTCATGTACAAGCTATATATACATGGTAACGATTCGAAACAAAATCACAAAGTGATCTCAGAATTGTTTACAACTACGATTCAATCACTTCTATTAATCCAACTATCAATTGGAACGAACTCATAATTACCTACACATGTATTATCAACCAATATTTTATTTCTTCTATTCAGAAATATTTTTATTACTTTGTCTACCCCAACAAAGCTTTTTTGCAATTTATCATTATGTAGCTACTTTAACCCGCAACTTTCTTGTTGTAATATCTAACAGTTCATGAAGCGTTTTCAACTTCATGCGTTAGCAATACTCACATCATTTCAGTTGTTAGCATAATCATTTCTATGTTATATAATATATACATGCATTCACCCCATTCCATTCAACAATTCTTGTAATATCACTTGTATCATTTTTAATAGCTCCAAAAAATGATCTTGGAATTGTATCAACGACAATCCAATCATCTTCAACTAGTAATCATATTAAATATAATGCATCTATCAATTATTATGCATTTTCAGCACCACAGGATTTTCATAATGCAACAATTAACTAATAGATAAAATAACAATCAATGTGCCAATACCCATGGCCACCTCTACACAATGCATCCATGCGTTGGCTACATAATACCACATGACTATGTCATGCATTCCACCATGATGAGTTGGACGGTTTGGCCAACGCCTCAACACATCATCCACACACTTCCCACTGCTTGTTTGACTATTTGGATACCTTCATTTTCAACCCAAACACAACACCCATAATATAATTCTCAAGTGCTCTTCAGTGTTGGCAAAGAGGTTGTATTCCAAACATCAGATATACAATAGATACCATTGAGCACTCACATAGTGCTATAGCCTTTTCATATCCAACCATATTAAGCTCTCACACATGAATAGCTCTATGATTTTTCATTGTTATAGAAGGAGTATGTCTCCTGAATTAACTCGGTTATGATCCCATAATCAATCATAACATAATATGCAACCAACAATTTATCTAAATGCATTCTAGCATCAACAACATTTACATATTCTAGGCCTTTGGCCATTACATATCAATTTAAATATTGAAAATTAACCGAGGGAATTCTTACTTCAATCCCCTTCAACATGTATGCATCAAAAGAAACTAAATACATACCTGCACAGTTGTTATCCACCTACTTGTTTCTATCTAATCAACTGATATTTGTAGAAGCTCACAAACTTCCTCCTTCATCATTTTGATCACCATTCCTGCCACCCTCATGGGTCTTCACCTAGATGGAAATTATAAGCAACATCAACATCCACATATTTAACCATGCTATATCATTTTTCCTGAATACATAATCTATTATTAATCATACTCAATTCCCATGACATCATTATTTCATAATAATAGACTATTATAAGTTCACAAGCATGTTATATGTATATCCAAGCATGTGTAATTACACATCCATAAGCACCAAGCATTTACTGTCAGCATGCCTACTAATGCATATGCATTTTAACTTCATTGTATGCCTCATGCACTCTAGTGCATTTCAATTTTAATTCACTTATTTATTTATCTATTTATGTTGTAGCTGGTTTTCCTTGAACTCCCTCAGATCCTTGTTGCCTTGTGTGCTCTCATTCTGCTCATCTGCACTATGGTTCACTGGTCTGAACACTTTCCATCCAAGTTCCACTTGGCCATTCTGCAATCCAACCAATGTGCTCCAATCGCCACAACTCTTTTTGGGTAGTCATATTTAACTTTACCTTTATGAAATATTCCAACACCCTGGAATGGAGTAGCTCAAAACTTTCCATCACTCTACTACCACAACACTCTGGAATCAAACATTGTTACTCCTAGTTGTCCATTAGGTTACTTTATTAACATTTCCTTGTGAATCCATACATTTCACACTTAATACCATTCTCAATGGAAGTCCATTTTCATTCAGTGACACTTTTCAAGTGAGAGAGCATTCAATCCCTCTACATTGACATCATGTTTCCACGGTGAACTCTGATATCAAGAGTGGATCTCTTTCACACTTAAGATTTGCAACTGTCTACACCTCTCCTCCTTCAAGGCTAGGAAGTTATACTTTTCCTTTTATGCCCATTCATGACATCTTTAACCTGCTAGCTTCGTATCCTAAGTGATGGCTCTTGCTTTTGTTGTACCCGCAGTTTATTCAGATTTTGTGGTTGTTGACTAATACTTTTGTTCTACTATTCTTGAGTTCTTTGTCCACCTTCCTTACTTTATCTGTATCTGTTGATTGCCTCATCTAACTTCTGTAAGCTCTGTCATGCCTCCATGACCCTAATATTTGATCCTAGACTGGAATTGATCTAATTATACCTCTAATCCTGATAAAACCGCAAGCAATCATCTGGTTAGAATTATACATATTATACAAAATTGTCAATTAAAATTACAAGTACCTTTTCTGTTTAATTCATGAAGAAAAAATATATCAATCTTCATATTATAACAATACCCTATTATTTTCCTCTAAGACCTCTTAATCAACTTTCCAACGACTGTACTCTTGCCCCAATCAGATATTGGAGCTGAAGTTAGGGCTCCTTGAAAACTCACTTTCAACCCCCTTAGCTGATACAAAAAATCGAAAACTGCAAAGGTGCTTCCTTCAAACCAAGTTCCATGTGACCACGACTCGAAATCACGGGCTTAATCACCCTTTAGTGCCATCCTTTGTGTTTTTCTACACAGGGGCTTCAAACATCGAGTCCGAGGGTTGGCTTACTTCCAGGCCCTTTTTACCTTAGCATGGGACCGATGATGGGACCAAGTCCTCCGGACTTCGGCCTTTAGCTGTTTTCCCTTGTCAAATTATGTTTTCCCACGGAGTTACACTTCGTCGAAGCCTTTAATAACTCCACTAGAAAAAATGGACGGTCGAGATTTAATCTCCCGTTGAATGGACGGTTCCACCCCCATCTGGAGGCTTCAACGAGATCGACAGTTGCGACTTAATCACGTGTTGAGACGGATGACTCTCAACCAATTCGGAAATTCGGTGCTCCAGGGCTCTGGGATATTTCCATTCCCGAGTCTTCCACTTCTCTAGAGTGAAAATCCTCCAAAGTACTTCCTTTGCTTCCTTTGTTTGATCCAACAGTCAAGAGAGGTCCCAAAGGGATCTCAGATCGACGGTCTACGTGCCTTCGCGACTTCGATCTTTGACACTTTTCACTGACATAAACTTGGACACCCCCGGAGTCAAATACTCTCGGAGAGGACACAACATGCTGACGTCACCTAGGGTAACGTGGACCCATGGCATGCGTGCCGCATGCCACTAAAAATGAATAGATCGGGGTCCAAAAAGTACTAAAATTAGGTGACACGTGTCCCCACACGACACCCCTGCCACATGGCATAAGTCATGTCATCAATCAAATCCGAGACTCTGGGACTTCGGGCTTCAGAAGTTTCCCGAGTCCAATGCATGCTATCTCCCAAATATCCAAACACTGAAAGAAATCGACGACTCACACTCCTCCCACAACCAATGACTGTGATCAACTCCGGGCTTCGAACTTCGAGGCTTCTCGCTCCATATAACCCTCGATACTCCCGAAGTATCGAACTCCGAAGTGGTGAGGTTCCGAAGCTCCAAACTTCGCTACCCTTATACCACTTCTAGATCCGACGACCCGCAACACTCTCGAAGTCCTTCCCTCGATCCAACGGTCAACATGAATTTCGGGACTTCGATGCTTCAGGGCTCTGGGTTGTAGCAGCTCAACAAGGTTTAAAACTCTCGTAGTGAAAACTCTTGAAGTGGCCAACGCCGGGTGATCACGATCGACGACGGAGATTCCCCCACGCCTCCTATCAAATCAGATGGCTGACGGGACTTCGCGACTTTGACCTTCGACAGTTCAGGCTTTGCGTGCCTTCCAAGATCGCTGAAGCGACGAAGTTACAAAGTCTTACCTTTCATGCTTGGCCTCAATCAACGACTGACAATCAACAATATAGATCTGACGACTAGGACTTAACCTTACCCCAACCTCTGGTTTTGCCTTGATCAGACGACCCTTGTTCACTTGCCCTCTGATTCAATGATCCAGATCTCTCTTGATCCCATGGTGGCGATCGCTCCTGAATTCGAAAGGGACGATCACGATCCTTCGATCCCTTACTAAGGATATCAGACATTCTAGCTTTTGCACGGACTCTGTAATGTTCCTGACTTGGCTAGTCTAGGAAACGTTGCTAATGTGTTTGTAGGATCAAAGGTTTACAACATATAAATGATCATACAAATAATAAATACGACAAAGGATTGCAAAGTAAACTGACAATGGCCGAATGCGGCTGAATAAACTGACAATACTCGGGTAGATCAACAAAAAAATGATCTTAGCCGGAATACAAATAAGCAAATGTGGTTGAATAAAATAACAACACTCGGCTAGATCAAAAGACAAAAGGATCTTAGCCGGAATACAAATAAACAACTAAAAGATAATACCCATAATATGGGAGCACTGCGGAATCAATGAAGAATGATGGAAGACTTGGATGATCTTCCCGGTGACTAGGATGTGTCTTTCAACACCGAAATCAACCAACTGGTGTCTTCCTCCTGGAATACACTAAACTATCTCTCATGAGATGTGTCTCTTCTCCTCAATGACAAGTCATAATCTGCATAATGATGAATTAGGTCGCTGACCCTGCTTTTATAGCTTTCCAAAACCCTAAATCATGCTGAAACCCTAATTTGTTGTTGACTTCCAAAACCCTAGATCACTGCTGAAACCCTAATTCACTATTGACTTATATTTTTAGCTCATAATGACTTAAAAGCGCTTTTAACCCTTTTTAGCTCAATGTCACTTTCTGAATATAACACCTGTGACTGGAGTGACCTCTAGTAACCCCTGTTTACCCCTCTTTGGCCCTGGCTATAGTCTAACGGGGCGGTTTAGACCATTAAGCCTC